>VZTL01039113.1:0-16254 GCA_013400535.1 Scopus umbretta
CTTTCATGCAACTCTTAAAAGTCATCACCCCAGTCTGTCTTTCCAGATGGAAAATGGTTTCATCCTGAGAAAGCTACCAACTCAATGCCCCTTCCCATAACTGTGGTTGATATTTGTGGAAACCCCAAAAAGCATCATGATCAGGCTTCCACTGGGTCTGCAGGTATGTCTTTAAAAAAGGTAAGGCAAAGTAGAGCGTGCATCTGTTTCAAAGTATATATATGCACAATCCCTCCTACTTCTATGCAGCCAATACTACTCAGCCACAAATGCTACTTCAGCTATGCTCTTTTTATGACCACTCTGTTAAATATTTGGATATAAGCACTCAAAAACCCTCTCTGCACTACTGCAGAATATACAACATATCGGCCTCATGAAATTAGGAACACAAAGGAAAATAAACATATCGCTGAACAAAGCCATATCAGAGAAATGTAAACCCAGCTTTATGGAATTAGTTCTCCTATCAAGATCTTAATCAATAAATCCAGCAGTCCGATTAAAAAAATGGATACCATTTTTGCTGATGACTATGAGATTACATTTCTGTAAATATACAAACTGATTCTGAATTTAACAGCCAAACTTTACTGCATCACATAGTTACACCTCTTTCACAGAAACAACTACATCATATTCCACATTATAAAATTACCTGAATTGCTAATAAATACGCACATCATAGTTAAGTATCAGTGTAAATGGAGAATGCATGGATTATACTATCAATATTAATGTTCACATGTGTTATCGTCAATATCTTGGTATTGTTCAAATCAACAAAAAACCCCAAAACAACAGACATACCACACCACATGTGTGCTACATGCAGACATGCACACAAACAGTAATCACCTGAGTCCTTTTCTGCTGTTGCTAAATATAAAACAAAAAAAGAGAAAAGAAAAACATCATTACAGAACTGTAACTATTTTAATTTCATTAGAGTAGACTAAATACCAAATAAAGAGTTAAAATCTTCTTAAAATCTTGAGTATAGCAGTGACAGTCCTGAAAGTCAGCTCATCCAAGTGGTGGGTTTTGTCAGCTGAGAGACAAATGGTGTATGTGTTTAGGTAGTATATCTTTATTTAGTAGTTCTATAAGGTCTCTATTTCAGGCTCACTGGCTGATTTTGCAGCCACACTGTGCCTAGGAACTTAGAAACATAAATAATAGTAAAAGAATATATGAATATTATTTTCGTTAGAGCCCTCTCTGCATCTCTTCTTTTTAGGTAGTTACTGTTGTTCTATAGCTGGTATTATCATGCAATAGTTTCATGTTGACTGACTGGTTTGATGTTTTTCACTGAAGATATATTCAAAGAATAGGATGAAAATCCCCAAAATATATGACAGCTACATTTGAGGACATCCGTAATGTTATAAAGAGAACGATTATATACTTTCTGTATGCAACTTGAGGAGTAAGCAATTAGTGCAAACACTAACATGAATTACATTCAAGAGAAGAACGTAATTTCAGTGCGTGCATACAATAACACTCCCATAAACCTAAAGAAGCAGAATGGAATCTATTGCTGAAAACTATTACATTTATACTGGTAAAAATGTAGGATATTTGTAATGACCAGAGTATAGAAAAAGACCAATATAGGTCTCACTGCTACTGAAAACCAATGTGTTTAATTTTCTGATGTTATGATGCTGCGGCCCTTCACTTTCAAATAGTACTCTACCTTAGTCTCAGAAAGTACTCAACCTATTTCTTGTTGAGGTACTAGACTTCTATATGCAATTATCTATTGCGCATTGGGTTTACAATCACATGAGTGTAAAACTAACAGAAATCCAGTTGTGTTTCAATCAAAAGACAATAAATCCAAAAAGAAATTTGTAAGTCAAAATACACCATGGGACAGACGGCAGTTTTATGTGCTGTTCCAGCTTGCTGCAGTGTTAACAGTGTGCATATTTTAAAGTGCAAAATTTGTTACTTGCAGTGTATCTGCCACAATTCGCTAGGATACAGTTAAAAATCCTGGGCAAAGGTGTGTTTACATCACTGTAAAAATCTTTTCGAATCCAATTTAGTGTTACTGAGTTTAGATATCTTTTGCACGCTTTTGTCATCTTTTAGAAATATTTCTATTTTTATCCCCATTGTTTCAACAGGTTTGCTAAAAGACTGAAGTACTGAACATTAAAAAATCCCCTTTATGAATAGAGAAAGACAAAAACTAAGGAAAACAGTTATTTTTGCTTTTTCATTTTCCACAATAGATTTAATATTTGTCCTTCTTTCTTTAACACAACATGATATCATAATTAATTATGATAAACTGGTTACTAAGATGGTTTCATGTTGTTACTCCCATGATATAATACTCGTTGCTATAGTGATGAGATGGGTTTTTTGTTAATCACTTGTGAGATTGGTTAACTCATGTTTTTCAGGGAATTTGAGCAGAAATGGAAAAAGGAAAAAAAGTTGACTTTATAGTATTAAACATACAAGGCTACTTCATTTTGTTGCTATGATAACTCTATTTCTTCTAGTGTATTGCCAGAAATCCATGCTATGGAAAAACATACTATGCATAAAAATGGGATTTTTTTTAAAAGTAGAATTCATCCTTCATACATTTTCCTGTTAATTGACTCTACCTCCAAAAGAACAGTTATATAGATGCACACACACTGTTTTCTACTCCTGAATATATCTGTACAGGTATATCTCAAGCTTTCTGTACTTTATGGAGAATAACATATGTGCCTTGACAAGGCATTTGACTATTATGACTTTCTATTTGTTCTACATAAGGTTTACAAATATTAAAATGCCATTTTTTGGAGCAAAAATCTTAGTTAATTTCATAGTATACGTTCTAGAACATACACAAATTCCAGAAAAAATGCTGTTTGCCATCAGATCTAGTATTTTGTCCTGTTAGTTCATTCAGGAAATCAGGATGTAATTAAGGATTTTAATCATCAGATTGATATTATACATCTGACAACACAACAGCAAAAAAAAACCCCAAACTTATCTATCTGTCTGCCTTATACATACATCAGAAAAGCATCTATTCCCAGAGTTTTCAAGTTTCAAGGTACTGTTACAGCTGATAAGGAAAGAATTTCCTGTCAGTAGTGTAATTACTAGAAATAGTTAGAGAAATAAAAAATAACCCATAAACAACCTTTTAGATTTATGGAGAACTCAAAAGTAAGAACAAAGGGCAACTTAAATTAAGAAGTCCTAGTCTTCCATTCAAACAGGGTCCCAGGAGGCATATTAAAGCAATGAATAAGAAAAAGCTCCATAGTTCACCAGCTGAGATTTTAATGAGACATTTCCCCTTGCTGTGGTAGGGGTTTGTTCAGAAAAGGGAAAAGGCTGCTCACAGAATATTCAGTTAATAGGCATTGTTGGCTTTTACAGCCACTTTGGCAGTTGATTGCTGTACTAACCTTCTATTTTGGCATATTCTGTAAGTCGAGTGTAATTGATCAAGGCAGCCTTCTCCAGACATTTTCTAACCACTTTCTTCACCTCTTCTGCTGGTATGGGAGTGGCAATATCTTTCATTAAAACCTGTGTCAGAGACAATTACACCGCTTGGTTACACTCATTACCCAAAACCCAGGGGAAAAGGATAAAAGTATCCTAAAGTCACTACAGATCTGATATAGATTAAAGGCAGAAATCAAAAAGGAACTATTGCAGCTGGTGGAACTAGGTATTTCTCTTTGAAGGTTTCTGTTCAACACTTGTTTGACTGCATATATGGTATTTATATACAATACCCCTATTGTTTGGCATCTTGCAGCATGCCAGTCAGTCTTCATTTGGGTGATGCCAAGACCTGTATAATAAAAGCATTCCATGGATGGGCTGGATCATGGTGCCCACTAAAGATGTGGACGTGGAAATTTGCTTGGTTCTCACCTGTGGAAAAGCTTCCACCATTGCATAACCATTCAACAGTGTAAAGGAGAAACTGTGAACACTACCATCAGAGCTAGCTAATACTGACTTGCTTTTCTTCTTTCATAAAGTTATTCAAATTCAGCATGTCCTTGCCATGAAAAACAGTCATCTATAGTAGGCAGGGAAAACATTGAACTTCTGGCAGAATATTTCGTTATGGACAAGTAGAAGAACCGATCGTATAAAGCTTTTCAAAACCTGCCAGTATTTAAAGCTTATTTGTTTTTAAAATATGGGACTTTGATAAAATGGATCACCTGTTGCAAGTGAGGTAAACTGAGAATATATACCTCTTTATATGAACGCAACATTATATACTCTGGATTACTATAAAAATTGGAATAAATATTGTTAATAATTCACTTGCATTTTTACTTTAATTCTATACTCCATTAATTTTCAGCAGGTAGGTGTAACAAAACTCAGTATGTTTTTACCACATTTTAATGTAAATAATAAAATCTCAGATGACTCACAACTTTTTAAAAATGCTGCTCTAATGGATCCCCAGACAAGCTTATAAAACATATCTAAAAATTACTGCTAAAGGGAGGGAGCAAAGAATATGTTCTGGGGAAGGATATGGTAGAAAAGAAACGGGTTCAGCAACGGAGAAGCTATTAGGAAGACATTGCAAAGCAGACTTCTTCCATTACTTGCACACATGTATGACATACCTACCTTTGTTAACTTGCTTCTTTCTAATGAGTAACTTCTGGGTTATCAACAAGTGAAAACGCAGTATTCAAAAACTTTTATTCTAGACCTGATTTTTTTCCAAAATATTCAAAGACAGATGAAATAAAATCTTTCTATCCCATTCTGCATCCACAGGTATTGGCATGCACATATATTCCCAGTCAAGGCTGACAACGGTGTTCCCTGAGCACCAGATAAGAGTACCATTACCATTTGTAACAGCAGGAACAGTGAGAGGAAATGGCTGTTTCATGTAACACAAAGCCATCCACACAGCACTACAATCACTGAAATTGTAAGTGAAAGAAAACATACATGCCCAGACTCTCTACGTGTTTGTGAACACGGCAGAGGTTTTCTAAGACAGAATCTCTATTCATGGAGTGTTCTGCAGTGCAGAACAACTGAAACTCCCTGGGACCAGACCTCTCAGATTTTGGCAAAGCCATACAGACTGGGATCTAAGCCTTTTTTGAATTCATACCTTCACTGGGCTCCTGCTGATACAATTCCTCTGGAATCTCTGCTGGAATTTAAAGTTCTCTTTTCTCAGAGATGACTGAGATGCTTTTACCATTACGAGGTCTTCTCCCTTCCAGTCAATACAAGAGGATTTGCTGGGCAGGAGTTTACATTTATAGCTGCCCATGTCAGTTTTGCTGCATACAGATTTTTCTTCTTCAGTTGACTCAGATTATGCATTTTTGGAAGATTATTTGGATTATATAGAAGCTTTTTAATATTACATATCAGTATAGACAACATCAGCAGCATAGAAGCCACAGAAAGCAGGAAAGGGGGTGTGTAGAGTAGACTTGTACTACTTCAGAGGTAATGCTGGGTAATCGTTAAATTATAAAGAAACAGAGAGTCACTACAGTGGATTGAAGTGAAAGTCCAGAAAACAAGTCCTGCAGAAAACAGCTGTTTGCCTGTGTGGAAGATGTTGAGGAAAACAAAACTCCCAGTGAAAAATTAAAACCAGTAATAAAATACCTGAGAAGACATGAGTCTGCCTTCAGTAGCCTGGACGCAAGAGAAAAATGCAGGCTTAGCAGTCGAGCAGAATTTAAAATATGTTCTCAAACTTACCCTTTCAAGTAATGAAAGTGTGGCTTTTAAAGCCCCTTCAGGACGTCCAAAAGGGAAACAGTATCTTAAAAAGTAAAAAGAGGAAGAGAAAATGATTAGATTTACAATACCTGTTAAGAATTTACTTTGAGATGTAAATGTACCCAACTGGCATTAAATTATGTTAGCAGAAGACTCCCGTACATGAAGTACCAATGAAAGCAGAAGGCCTCTTCAGTAGTCTACCATGGAGCACATACGTAGTACAGCAGTATCAGCCCACCAGCAGCTCAGGCATATGTACAGAAAAATTACAAAAGGCAAAAAGCATCACTTCCACTTTCTCAGCTATGAAGGATATTAAATGGTCTCTGATAAGCTTTATTGTCATCTTCCTGGAAAGACGTACTATTTCTCATGTAGCCATGACAGCTACTGGAGCTGTGAAGTAGCACTCTTATATCTTGTTTTAATATTGGATTAAGATAAGGACAAAATGTCAGATATTTAAGTTTCTAGAGATATTTAGGAATAAAAATGCCTGCAGATATTCTGTAATTTTTCCTATTATAAGTAGCTTGGAAAAGCATTTTATGTTACCTTAAATTTTATCAGCTACAACTTAAACCGTACCCACTTCTGTCTTGATACTTCTAAAATTATGCAAATTAAAAATTGATCCCATTGATAGCTTTGTTTTTCATTTTTGTCTACTGAATGATCCAATATATCAGCTCAATGAGACTACAATGCTCAGGCAACTGTAACCCCTCTTAATCCTGTCTATAAAATCTTGCTGGGATATCCCCAATTGGAAAAAGGATTTTTTACTTTGCTGAGATTATGTTTTTCTTATTATTACTCACTGAAAATGGTAACCTCATATTCTAATGTTTTCCAATATTAAAATCTTTTCTAATGATAAAAGGATTCAGACCAGTGAATTTTAGATATACATTTTGGTGACTCAAAATAAAGCCCTGTAAATGAGGTCAAAAAAGGATTTCCAGCAGCAATAATTCTAGTATTTGCTTTGCCTCATTTTGTTTCTTTCTTACCGTAGTGCTAACAACTTTTGGGTTAACAAATTAGCAAAGCAGACTGAATGACCTTTAGGCATTAAGCCATGTTAAAACAGAACACATCTTTAGGTGTTTTGTGTCCTCCTCCCTTTTCAGTATATTTCCAGTCCTTGACTGTTCATTTCCACTGTCTATTCCTATCAACCTCTAATGGTAGTTTTTGAATATTTGTCACTCATTTCTTGATTACACTTAATATTTGAAATGAAAGACTTCCTTCCAGATACGTTCTGCAATGTAAATAACACAACAAGCTTCCAAAACCCAACCAGTTTTAAGTTCATGATGCAAACAGAAGTCCCACAGTAGAAT
The DNA here is from genome assembly GCA_013400535.1 of Scopus umbretta. Taxonomy (NCBI): domain Eukaryota; kingdom Metazoa; phylum Chordata; class Aves; order Pelecaniformes; family Scopidae; genus Scopus; species Scopus umbretta. The sequence continues at coordinate 7,125 of VZTL01039113.1, forward strand.
AGGGGTTACTCAGTTTCTTGCAGAGACAATATGTACGAGTACAACATGGGCAGCAGGCTTATGTGTGCAATTGGTGCAAGGAGCTTCTGACAGAGAAGAGTTGTTTTCTTGAGATAGTGTCCTGGTTTCAGCTGGGATAGAGTTACTTTTCTTCCTAGGAGCGGGCATAGTGCTGTGTTTTGGATTTAGTGTGAGAACAATGCTGATAACACACTGATGGTTTAGTTGTTGCTCAGTAGTGCTTACACTAGTCAAGGACTTTTCAGCTTCCCATGCTCTGCCAGGGGCACAAGAAGCTGGGAGGGGGCACGTCCAGGACAGCTGACCCCAACTGGCCACAGGGCTATTCCATACCATATGGTGTCATGCTCAGTATAGAAACTGGGGGAGTTGGGCGGGGGTCAGCGATCGCTGCTCTGGGCCTGGCTGGGCATCGGTCAGTGGGTGGTGAGCAATTGCGTTGTGCATCACATGTTTTGTATATTATTATCATTATCATATTTATTATATTATTATCATTATTATTATTACTACTATTTCCCCTTCATTTTCTGTACTATTAAACTGTCTTTCTCTCAACCCATGAATTTTATTTTTTTTTTCCAATTCTCTCCCCATCCCACTGGTGAGGGGGAGAGTGAGCGAGTGGCTGTGTGGTGTTTAGCTGCCTGCCGGGTTAAAACACAAAAGATAAGCAGCTTAAAGAAAAGGAAATGTTCACAGCAGAGGCCTAAAGGGACACTCGGCAATCCTGCCTCTGTGCTGCTGAGGAGGCAGGGAAGCAGCATCTTGCTGGCAAGAAGAAGTTAAATCTCTTGGATAAAACCCCCATGGCATCTGATTTCACACTGTCCAGCTGTGGCAAGGATGTTCCCACAACTGAGGGGATCTTTAAGGATAGGGAGACATAAATGGTGACAGTGGTCAATCCAATTATTAGACATATAGACAATTGGGCCTGTGACATCCAAGAGGACCAAGCAGTGAGTGAGTTGCTGGGTACAAAGGTAGTGGATCTTGAGAGATGTTTATATGTTACCTAGGGGAGAATACAGAAGGAGCAGCACTCATGATCTACATTAGTACCAGCAACATACGGAAGTGTAGGAGGAACACTCCAGAGAGAAAATTTACACAGCCAGGCAAGAAGCTAAAGTCCACCTTAGTGGACTTTAAGGACTTTGTTTTTCATTTTTGTCTACTGAATGATCCAATATATCAGCTCAATGAGACTACAATGCTCAGGCAACCGTAACCCCTCTTAACCCCTTTGGACTTTAAGTCCAAAATCCAAGAAGTTAAAGACCCTCATGGCAGCCTTCTCTGAAATATTGGCTCTTCCACATTGGATGCTGGAGAGGCAGGCAGAGATCTGGAGTCTCAGTGGGTAGGTGAGATGTAAGAGAGGAAAGGTTTAAGTACCTTAAGAACTGGGAAATACTTTAGATGCGAGCCCTTAGCATGGGATGGGCAGACTGCATCTTAATCATAATGGAGCCAGGCTGATAGGGATGAAAATTAAATTAAAAAGGTCATAGGGTAGTATTGAAACTGGAGGCTGAAGGTTAGCTGACAGGCACGAGAGAGCATCTTTTTCAGACGGGTGCGACCTAGTCACATAGGTGGACATAGGAAATGTTCAGTGCATCTCTGAAAAGGCAGGAAGAGAAAACCACTCTTCAGTTAAACTGTCCACAATGGCAGCTGACCAGTGCATGCAATGCTAAGCAATGGAGTGAGGGAAAGTTTAGAAAAGTTCTGACACATTACAGAAAAAAAAAAAAGTTCTGGTGATCTTTGTAAGTCTGTACCACTGACCCCTAATTAGGATGAGGACCATGATTAGGAAATGTTAAGTGAGATTGGAGGAACTACATATTGATGACAAATAGTAAGTAAGTAATAGTAAGAGATTTCAACTATACACAACTATACACTCAATCAATGTCTCACTAGGATGAGATATAATGATAATATTTTGGGACACAGTTTTGAATTGCTTTTTTGGACAGCTAATTTAGGACCCACAAGAAAAGATGCTATTCTGGATTTGGTCTCAGATGTGAACAGGACATAATTTGAGAGTTGCAGGGCAGGACAGGTGCTCTGGAGTAGTGATCATAAAACAACAGAATTTAAGAATGTAGCAAAAGAGAATACGCCCAAAAAATTCAGTACGTGTATATTCAATTTCAAGAATGGGAACTATGAAAAAATGAAGAACTTGAAAAACAAAAGCCAAAACCTTAAAGGAGCAATCAAAAAGGCAAGAAACCTACAAGCAGCCTGAAGGAAAATTCAAAAAGTAGGAGCCCAAGTCAAATGTGTGCCACAATTAAAAAAAAAAAGTGGTCAGAAAACCAAACAACCCCCCCCATGTGACTCCATGAGAAAGATAAAGAGGTTATTGTAGAGAATCTGGCATTTAAAAACTGTAAAACCTATTCGAATAAGGAAGACATGAAAGCCTCTAAAATATTCTAGGGCACACGTAAGCAGCATGGATGCTCAAACTGACAGTAGAAAGAACAGTGGAAGCAGGAAGCCGGCTTGCGAGATGGTGGGACTGCCCAGTGACAAGGAATACAGGGCACTCGGGGACAGCAAGGCCAAAGCAGGGAAACTCAGCGCATGCATTGCATCAACCTTTACTGCTGAATGTATTTCACAAAATATCCAGCATTTCACAGTTATCACAATTTTGATGGATTCAAATATGGCGTGTGGTTTTAATACCCTGTTTTCTTAAGAAAGCAGTCTCACAGCCAAGGTTATTCTGTGTTAATTAATGATACAGGTGATCTTTTTACATTATTTGAGTGAAGGTTTTCTTTTGAACTCTAATGCAGGTCTAATATCAGGACATAGGATGTCCTATATTGTGACTCTATATGCTTTATAAATTCAGATTCCAGGGCACTACTGATACTTCCTTCTACTAGTATTATGCCCATATCCTTGTTTGAATTTAGACATTCCACCTACTTTTTTTTATTTCTAACATGTGCTCAGAGAAAGATGCAATAATTGCTCTTCACCTGGCAGAGCATTGTTTGTCTATCTTGATTAAACAGAATTGTAAGACAAACCTTACATTCTTCTGAAGGATGGAGACATTAATCTTTGAATGACATATTTAATTGCTTTCAAGGAGTTTCTAACATTGTTTGAATTCCCTCCAAACCCATCAAGACTGAGGCAGAAAGATCCTATGGTCTCTGATACAGTCCAAGCTCATCAACATACTCTAGTGTGTAGGTAAGCAGACATGATGGGTTTTACCTTTATTTGTTCCAATTCAAACAAATATTTAGACATTATTATACATTTTTTTAATTATTTCATGCACATGAAGGCCTGAAGGTGAACAGAATTATTCCAAAGATGCTTAGCCTCTCTTTTTGTTCCCCTTTCTCCCTCCTCTGTCTGTACATATTCGGAAGGCTTCTGCTGCTTCAGTGTATTTTGGGCGACAAGCTACAATCACTGACCTCACTACTGCATATGAATAAAAGTGGCCTCACCATTGTATATGAATAAAATTGCATATGAAAAAATATGAATAAATTCCAATGAATATAAAAACTTGTATTAATTGGAAATTACAGCGATTGTGTTTCTACCATAAACTTGACAGGGTATGGTCACAAGTATGCCAATCACAGGCCAGTGGTCTTCTCCCATCTCCAATACCACTTCATTTTTTTTGTAGCAAGCATTAAAAGATTGTCACAGAAACAAGTTTTCCTTCCCCTTGCAGATGATGTTCTTTGTTAGTACTCTCCTGCCTTTCCAAGACCTGGGTAGGAAGCACTGTCCTATGCTGCTCTCTATCACTTCTCTGGCAAGAGCTATTTAATCTCATGGAAGACAGGAACCAGGAAATGTGTCAGGGAAGAATCTTTAAAGGAAATAAAGGAAGGGAGCATAAGTTTTTCCCCAAAAGACTGGGGGGGGGGGGGAATCTCCCTCCAAGGAGAATCCTAGCTCTTTTTAGTTTCATACAGAGATGAAGTCCCAAGTGAAGACTGCTACGTCCTCTATGCTCAGAAAATCCCCAGTGAGTACTAGACACTTACCTCTTCAAACCAGAGGGGCATCCAACAAAATTACAGCCAACGTTGCCAAACAAAAGAAAGCTGTTTCACACAGCACTATTTAAACTGTGGAACTGGTTGTCATAAGGTGATACAGAGACAAAAAAATTCTATAAATACATTCTAAAAAAGGATTAGATTGACAGAATGATGGCAGATAGGTTGGCTTAGTGTAATAAACTAACAGATTTGGTGGTCTACATGCCATTTGTATGCTAAGCTTCATAAACCATAATTTGCTAGAAAATAGAAGGAAATACCACACCAAGTTTGCTCTGTTTCTTGTACTCCTTCCCTAAACATCTTCTACTGGTATTGACAATCCTTATGTATGACAAACTTTTTATTGCTGATGATGGACCTTAGCTGATTTAGGAAAGGTAAGTATATCATGAAACCAAGAAAATGACATTAGACATCTAGAAAAAAGTTTTAGCTGCCATCTATCAAAGATATTCTCTACTTATATGATTTTTATGATCAGTGCTAATCCAGAAATTGCTATGGGTCAGTCATTTTCACTCAGACAATTTTCTTAGAGTTATAGAAAGCTTAAAGTTTAAAAGGATAGACAAAAAACAGGCCTATATTCTTGTACAATCTTTTCTACCATAGAAAAATACAACTCACCTCATACACAAATTTTAAGCACAATCACTTGTGTACATAAATTATTCCATATTTAATATATTCAAAAATTCTTTGCAGGTAGACTATTTTGTTTTCACTCCACTTGTTCAAGACCAAAATTGAACACTATGAGAAAATTCTTCCATAAAAAAATTAGTATTCATTGAATGAATTATACACTTACCTGAAATGGCTTATCTGGTTTTCTAAAAGGGCGGAAAGTCTGTCCTTAATTTCCTCAAATCTTTCTTTCTCTTCAATAGATACTGTTCCAATTCCATCTGGCCTGTAATATTAAATATTTAATAATTTTTGATATCTCTTCATGCTGATTCCTCTTTGAATAGGCATCTTTATTTTTAAAGCTTTCAGCTAACATGCGTGCTAACTCTCCTTTCCCCTCTCCCATTGCCTTGAAGGATAAACAGTAACTTGTGAATATAGTTAAAGAACAGACTTCAACTAGACAAACAATTTAACTTTTGAGCTGAAATTTTAAATTCAAGTCCTAAGCTTCTACCTGATCCCAATATGAACACAAGGCAGCATATATTTCTCTCAAATTATTCCCAAAGATATATAATATCCTTTCTCAAGAAAATTAGTACTATTGGCTCAATAGAGGGGCCTACTCAGACCTTCTTGAATTTCAAGTCCTTGAATCTTACAGATATTTTCCCAGAGGCACAATAGGGCTGAAAGTGATTTTAAAATAAAGGTGGGAGGCAAACTACAGTGAGAAAAGCCAGAGCAGGCAACACCTAGGAATCTCCCTGCTTAGAGTGAGCATAGATTTTTGATCCCCCACCCCATATTGACAAATAGCAGCATGTAAACAAAGCTTCCATATATATATAGCATAAAGGGTGCAACAAATAAATAGTATGCAAAAAACAAAAGCACTGGCATTTTTTAAACACCAAATTTAAGTCCCAATAATTAATAATAAGGCTTGTATTAAGTACGTTAAGCACACACTTAAGAGTCTTAGCCTAAAGGTGTTTTTAATGTATTGATATTAAAATAATGACAAAATGAAAGAAATTTAAATACACATTTCCCAAATGGTATTTTTGCCATGCATTCAGAACTTCCCCACATACAGCATAGTTTAAAAAGAAGTATCTGAAAACTTCCTGTTACTCTCTTGACTTCCAGCTCCAGGGTAACAAAACAGCTACTGCTTCCCACCTGAGTCTACTACCCTGACACTAAGCATGGATGCAACCTGTACTGCCTCCAGAGCCTCCCAAACTGCATCTCCATGTTTCTACAACTGAGAAAATTGTATTAAAATGACAGGAAGAAAGACAACATAATTTTCCTAAATTGTTTCTTTAATGTTCTCAACTATATTTAGATCTAGGAGGGATAAGTTGCTACCTGGTCAGACATAAACAATTCTCTCACCCCTTAAATCACTTATATTTGTGATCTGTCAAGTCAAGGTGGAAAGGATGCCTGACCTCCTTAAATTATTGTGAAGACAACAATAAAAATCAGATATGGTGGAGATATGAGTAACCAGGCACATCAATATACTATTGTATAAATTTGATGTGAAAGAGCAAATAACTTATCTTCTCTCTTTTGATAGATGCCAGGATACTTTACCTCAGCCTTCTGACAGATGGAATGGGTTCAAATTTAAGTAAATTGCACTGTCTGATTTCATTGTCAGGAGACATCGTGCTCTGGAGTGATAAAGCAAATAGTTCTGTCATATTAAACCTTGCTGAGGCATGTCATATATATGACAGAAAAGACCTAGGGGTCCAGATAGCAGTAAGTGAAAAAGGTGAGCCAGTAGGATGTCATATCTGTCAACCTGCACTAAGGCTAGGATCACTATGTACTGGGGACCTGTCACTTCACTGAGTTTGTTGTCATAAAGAACCTTGCTGACAACACCTAAAATTTTCAGAACTGTTAAATATATTTTCAGTGGATGTTTGGATAGAAGCAAATGTCCCAGAACAAAAAGAAAGAGCACACAAAAAGGTGTTAGAAAAATGTACCACCTATAGCACTGAGGAACTTGTCTCTTGAAAACATGCTTTTAGAAAACAGCACAAACTCTGAATTGTTATTTTGTTTCTTCCTGTTAGCCTTATTACAACAAGCAGAATATAAAAATGCTACACAGTTCTGAGACACATATCATGCTGGTGATCATTTTTTGCTACTCTTGTGAATGTCAATCTACTATGAAGAAAAAAGAATCCACAGAAAAGAGAATCTCACTCTGAGATGAGCTGAGACAGAAAAAAATAGTTTCAAAATTCCAACTCATTTTGTCTTCTAGATCTTTAATTGCTTTAAAGACACTAAAATAAAATAGCACTGTTTTGAGCTGTTTATTTTTATTTACAGAGTACTGTGCCTGCCAAGAAAATCAGACTCAAGCAGTCATTTGGTTTTCAAAGGCTTAAGTCATCCATAAACTATGCAAGAACTATTTTGCAACTAAAAACAACAACAAATGCACCTTTCCTACTATCCCAGATGTTATGGGTAGTGGTTTGGACTAAATGTTTTTCAATTTAAAACCAGCATTCAGCCTTCTTATTGGTGCCCGAGACCTCTCTTTCAAGAACTCAGCCAAGAAAAGTGATGGACTGTCTTAAGAAGAGTTTTCATTTTAACATTATCTTCTCAAGACGGTAAAAGGAGAGTGAATTTTCTGTTCCTCCACATTCTTTTCCTCCTTATTCTTCACAACTGCTTTTGGGATTAGTGACCTAGGTGAAACTGTGAACACTCAAAACCCGAGTAGCCTTCTCTCTCTCACTTATACTAGTTTTCCATTTTTTGAGAACTCTGTCAATTGGATTTGGATTGGCCTGTCTCGTCTGCTTAGATCACAGTCTAACTGGCACAGATGTAATGTTGTCTCTGGTCACATCTCAAATTGTTTAATTCACTGAGACTTAAATATCAAAAGAGATTTGAAATAAGTACCTCATGAACTAGAGCTAGTAAATTCAAGTGGGAAGTAGCTGTTTGACCATAAGACACTTAAATAATGACACCAGGAATAGAGGTTGACCAGAATTTTTAAAGAAACTTTTACTGTGAAAATCTTGCAAGACTGCTGTCCTGATGGCAGTTGTTCTAGGGAAGCTGATTGATTAGGTGGTGCATTTAGGTTTTCTTCTGGGAATGCACTGGTTTTCCTCACTTGATATAATTCTTTATGGCTTGGAGTACCCTCTAGAAATATTTTGATGGCTAGAGGTCTTAAAACAAGTAATAATTTGCAAGATCACTTGATGCATTGTAGGATTAAGATTCTTGTGAATAGCTATGGCATATGAAATAAAAATGGTATTCCAGTTCCAACTGGAATTAGATATGATGGACACTGGTTTGACTAGATTGTTTTCAGCCCTCAACTTTGGAAACAGCTTCTCCTAGTGGCCTCTCAGAAAGTGAACTGTTACCTTAAGCAAGACTGTTTTGTTGAGACAGCCTTATGAAATAATAACTGAACATGACTGACTTTTCTTTTTTCTTCTGGAACACCATTGATACTGGTGCTTTTTGCATATTTGTATGTTTTACAAATGTTTACCGTCTTTTCAATAAGCTTTCCTCATTAAAAACATAGACCATCACATTTTGGCCTGTCATGAAAAAAGAGTATGAGGAGAGGAATGCACAGACTGATACTCTAATATGTACACACACACACATATAAATGAGAACAGTAAGGCTGACCAAAAGAATCTGCCAGAGAAAGATGAGAAATCATGATGAAAACCGAAATACAAGAAAAATACTTCAGCTAAGGTCTTACTTCAAGACATTTATATAATAAACTACATTTCAAGAATGTAGGAAAAACAAACCCAAAACTTAAATGTCATCTTGGCTGCTAGAAACAAATTGTTTTAGAAGAATTCGGTGCTTTCTAAGAGCACTTGTTTTTAAATTCAGCAGGATGCACATAAAATGAAAGTGACAATTTTCAAATTAGCAACATAAAAGTTTGACTTCTTGTTTCTTAGTAAACAGAAGATTAAAGTGTTTAGAATTTTGATATAGAGATTTTATTATCTATTTATAGGACTTTAATACCCAAATTTTCCTTTAAAACACCATTGTATTAATTAAGGCCTCTGCAGAGTCCATGGTTTATGTTAGACAAGTCTAAGAAAAACAATGATTTACATTATCAGCTTAGAAGCAGACAGAGCAGACGTCTTTTTATTAACAGAAAATGAAGAGAGCAAATTATCACGTGGCATTTAAACATAGCTTTAACCAGCAGGCACTTGAAGACCAAGCATTTTGTTGTTTGTATTAACTATTCTTCATGCATTCTGACAAAAAAAATGGCACAATAGAGCCTTCTGCTGTATGCATTTCTCAGGCTGATCCTACATCTGCTTATAGGTCAC
>VZTL01039116.1:2634-18465 GCA_013400535.1 Scopus umbretta
AATGCACCAGTGTGCATTTAACTAGTACTCTGAAAGAAACTGAAGAGATGACAAAGTCTTCCCATATAGTGGTATTAGCAATCAGGCCCATTTGTATCTCTTCTGCTTCTCTGTGGAAGAAACTACAATCATTTTTAGCACTGTCTTCTCAAATTCTTCTCCTCATTGTATATCAAATTATAGGAATGAATTAATGACAATATCCCTTATGTATCCATTTAATTTCCAAATGCACCAATGTATGTACAAATGTTTTTGCTCAGTTGAGTTCTCATTTTGATCTAGCAGTTTTCTTTTAAAGTAGTATTTAGAGTCCTTCCTTACAAGCAGACAATACTTTTCCATGTATGCTTATTTCTGCAATAGCACCAAGCAACTGTGTATTATTTTAATAATGTGATTTTTATTTATACTTAATTCTGTGCTTTGTGTTGAACTTTGCTCATGAATACTCCATAAAATCTGTTCTTTCTTCAGGGTCTAGGTGAGGTTGTAAGAAAAACATTTTTTCATAGAAAAAACAAATGGAATATTTTAACTGATCACCACAAGCTGTTTGATATTTTCATGGCAAGCAGGCAAATGTTAGTGCTTGTTTCTATGGACTAACTGTATAATAATGAATTTAACTCCTTTATGAAATAGGTTGGGAAAAAAAAAAATCAAAGGAAAATGTGCTGCTTAATGTCCTGGAGAGGGATGAGGTACTCAGTGTGCAGAAGTCCTTCAGTGTACATAATTCTATACATAGCATATTTTGCAGGTTTGAATTTTTTATCGGACTGCAATAAGAGTTACCATATTTTCAGCTTTAATTTTTATTCCATAATCTGATGATGTGTTGTCATTTGATACACCAAGATAAAATGAGTAAAGTTATATCCTGTATTATGGGTATATATAGCAACACATTAGCATTCATATGTAGTAGTAAAACCACCTTTGGACCAGACTTATGGTCACCTGAAAGAGGAGACTAGAAACTATCTCTGTATGGATGGTTTCAAGACATTTCATTAGATGTGGCATTGTAACATGAGTTCTATTAAATTATTCTATGTATCACTGGGGATAAATAAATCTTTCAGGAAGGGAGATTTATAAGGAAATGCGTTATACTTGTTTATTCTAAAGGTGTATGCCTTATTACAAAGGAAAGCTGTTATATCTTTGAAAATTGATAGCTGTTGAATTGTAGCTTTTGTAAAAAAGCCTTTTTATTATACAGTCACTGTGAAAATACTGCCTGAAAAAAAAGTCTGAAGTGACAAATTATTGCTGGCTAAGCTACATCACTAAGAATAATGGATAATTACTGCTGTAATTTACTGAGTTAAACTTTTACTGTCCCTCATTGATTTTATTTAAAATCATGTTATTCTTAGTATTCATTTAATAATAAGGTTGATTAAGAAAATGGGCTTTTGGAAATGGTATTCCTTAACTGTTTGTGATTTGTGTCCAGTCACCTGTCACAGTGTATTACATCTGCTCTATGCTTTTTTTTATATTTTCTGAAAGAGAGTATGAATTCAAGTGACAGAGGATTTCATGTTTACGTTTTCAAATGAAGGTGTTTCATTTAAAATTGGGTAAAACTTTCATACTTAATATTTTTATCAAGAACCTGTTGTTGTCCAAATATTTATTAATAGTACATGATCCACAAATAGTGAAAGAAAATATCTGCTGCTACCCATGAGGGACTTAATTTGTTTTGCACTATTCTTTGATTTCTAATGGTGTCTCCAACGTGCTGAATGTTTGTCTCTGGGCCTTTGTCAGCTCTGGACAGCAGAACTGGTATAGGTTGTGTTGGAAATAGCTGAGCTGTCATGAGAAATGGCTTTCAGAGGCTGTGTTGTAGATGAAATTTTAACTTGTGGGATGCAAGGTGTCTGTCGGGAGCAAGAATCTCAGCCCATGGTGCTTGCATACTTGACTCTTCCTCTTCTGTGGTGCTTTCTAATACCTACCCTTCTTGTCCAGGCTTATGCTGAGGAACTGCTCGCTTTCCAATGGATGGGATTTTACTCCCCTCCACTCCTGTTATGCAAGGTCCTTTGCAGTAGCTCAGTGATTCTGAATTCCTTGCCAGTGATTTTGAAGTCCATCCCAGACTGCCCTGTGCGAGGAAAGCTGAGTAAAGAAAAAAGATGCACATTGTGGGATGTTGACCCATTCCCTGCAGCATGTGTTTGGCAATACAAACACAGTCATTTGTTCTTTGCATGTTTTATAGTGACACTTTTTTTCTTAGTACCTCCTCCTGACCTGGTCTTCAGCAACCAAGATTACTCCCATAGAAATCAGGGAGGAGCAGAACGGAGCTATTCTCTACATGATCTTGTTTCTGCTTATTTCTCTGAAATTTCTAACGAACTGACAGACTGTTGCAATTGTAGCAACAAATGTCTGTCCACTGAGAAGAATCATGGATCTCATATGAACTTCCAGCCAGCCAGGTATCCATCTCCTGAAGAGGTGCATGTGGGGGAGCAATGCTACTTTGTGTGGAATGGAGCATATCAAGTGATATGGCATAGTTTTTACATCTCACTTTATTTTCTTTCCCAATTTTCAATACACACTGTGCAGGAAGACTGCCTTATTTAGTAGGGATTTGAAAAATAACCACCTTTCTCCCTAAAATGAGCCCTATCTGCTCCTGAACACAGGACAATCCCTGCTTGCTCCACAGATCCATCTTTCTTGCACAAAAGGGGGAGATTTGGTTCAGCTTCATTCTTCTTCTTTTAATTATCTGTTAATGTAACATGAAATATCATCATCTGGCGAACTTGAAGTCACATTGCTTTTATGTAGAGTATTATAATTCATGGAAAGGAGTGCCAGAACTGTCTAGTGAGAGATGTGCAGTGAAGTCTTCCTCTGGTCTTCCACATTTCACCTGTATTCCAGGAGTTTTGGTGGAGTATATTGGAAAGAATCAGGTCACAGTTTTTTCTTTTCCCTTTTGGTAGTACATCATGCTACAGTAAGCCATGGCAAGTTTGAGGATCAATCCTAAAATACTTATTTTAATAATAAGATGTTTAATCATAGTAAAATATTACACCTGCTGTGAATAGCAAGTAACAAATGGAAATGGCTAGGATGCTGCATTGAAGTCTCAGTATTTTCAGACTGGATTTTGGACACTAGAAGGTCCATGGGTTATTTCTGGAGGATCTGCAAAAGAAGAGCAATCTTGTAGTCTGTAAACTTAAAATTGCTATTCTAGGGCATCACAGAAGGGGACACAAATGGAGACAAATCAAGATACAGTAGTTTAAGGCAAAGCACAATCCCTTGTGCCTATTACACTGAAATCTAAACTGCAATTGCAACTTTCTTAACAAGCTTTGTTACATAAGGACTCTGAAATGTAATGAGCACTCATCTTTTATATGTGGAACTGAAGGCACTTAACAACTTGTAAGAACAGGTGCTTTGTTTGTTAGCCCTCCTACACAAAGGCTTTTTTTCAAAGGAACCCAAAGGATTGGCATCTAAATCCCTTTCATGCATAGTTCCATTAATGAAATTGAGCAAGTACCCCCACTTTGTGTTGGTAGACTATCTATTTCAGTTAACTGAGTATTTAAACACTTTCCTGAGGACACGTGTAGTAGCATAAATAAAATAGGCATGGCTAAACTCTCACATCTGTGCAGATGCTCCTTTCTGCATGAGCATACCCACCTTTGGAGGCTGTTGAGCACCCTGAGCTCCAATTGAATTTAGATGTGAAGGTACTCACAATTTAACTGCATTATGGATACTTGAAGAAATTTGTTAACTGTTGTAGTTAAAAATCTTTTGTGTTTCCTACCTCGGTTAGAAAAACTCTGAAGTTTATTTTTATGTTTTCATAGGAATCTATAGAAGTTATTGATTTATGTGGTGTTGTACCTATCTATCTAGGAAACAGCTATATACTTAGAGTTGTCAAATGCAACTAATAAAAATTTCAGGCATTTATAAACATCAACCCAAATAATAAGCTTTGTTAATTATTTGTATTCAGTACAAGGTTATTGTGTCTGTCTCTTCAAAGTAAAAAGATATTGTGCAGGTTAGGAAAGATGGCTTCAGTCCTCTTACTGTACTGAACATTGTACAAAAGTGTGGGGTTTTTTTGTAGCTGGAAATGAGATACTCAATTTGCTATAGCAATGCAGTATTTACTGTATCTAGCATGACTGTCAGATCTGTAATTTCTAGAAAGAATTATTATGCCTTGTAAGGACCTAAGCTTAGCCTTTTGAACGTTTCCTTTCTTGAAGTTATGTTTTTCCTTTGATATTTATTATAAATCAGAACCATGCTTAAAGATATTTTACCTCTACTTAGATAGGGAAAAGTAACTTGAGCTAAGCTATTTCATAGAAGAAATAGTTTTACTGCCTCTATAAAAATCTCTGTAATTTGAATATATGTTGGTAAAGCTTTTCTGCCCAGAATTTTATTTGTTTATGGGAATAATGCTTGGCAAATCTCTTGATGTGTGATATTCTTGCAACTAAATAAGTCAATGCATCCTTAAACAGAATGCCAAAAAGAAAATACAGATTTAAGTCAAAGGTGTGGAAAAGTGTGGGTAGAGTCTGAAAATGTAGGTGCAACAGAGGTTTTGACTGCATCTCTCTGTTATATTACCTTCCTTACTCTCCATCACAGAATGCAATGTTAAATGCTCATGTCCTTACCTGATTAGCACATTCATATTGCAAAACTGTTGTATCTGCCTACAGCTGAATTCCACATTCCTCATTCCACATTCTTCCTGTGTTCCTTCTTGCATGGATGCAGTAGCTCAGGGTACTGGAGACTTTGCAACTCCTTTAAGACAAATGAGTACTCTTTTGTGATTTCAGCTATGATTATTCAAAGGGTCTGCAATGAATATGAGTGAAATATCATTCATTGTTGGTGTACTTTGCGCTATGTTCTTATCAGTAGGATTCACTCTAAGATGTGCAGTTAGCCACCCTCTCATCTTGAGCTAGGCTGATATGTAAGTACTGATATAGATCATATATATCAGAAATTTTGTAACTGAATTTCCTTCTGACTTGCTGCTATTAAATGTACAATGGAAAAGGATATTCATTGCTAGACCGATGGGCTGATCACTCACTTTGAGAAAGCATGTAATTTCTGTTAGCATAACATAAGAGCAGCTGTAGCTTTGCCCAGAGGCCAAAGATGATGCTGAAAGAGGAGAATATAAAGGATAAGCATAAAGGGTATTTCCCTTGAGTACACTCTTCTTCAGATCTGCTAGTTGTACATAAGAGCAGAGGAGCATACTGAGTATTTTGAAGCACTTTTTCTAGAAGAATTTAAAAGCGGCATGCATGGTTTGGATAAATTATGATGTTTTTGTGACTTTGCCTTCCAAAGGCAGGTGAGTCAGGTTTGCATTTCTTCTTGTTTAGCACCCAAACTACCAGGGGAACTAAAAAGCATATGTCTTCTTGAAGAGATCAAGAATTTTGAATATCTCATCTTATTATCATCTTCCTCTGCTACTTTAATATATCCCACAAATCTCTGTTGCCATGGAAAGCTGCTCTGAAAAGCTCCTTGAACTCTGTTTAGTCTTTCTCTTAAAAAATGTCCTTCCCATCTGTCTACCTGTTTGTCCTCCCCAGCTAGCCTCTTGCTGTTGGATTTCTTTCTTCATTCCAATGCTGCTGAAGCAGACTAGGTATACAGAGGTGGCTAGTCTGGGAGCCCTGGCTCATAAAGAAAAAGTGCACAGTTAAAACCGTGCAGTTAAAATTAAGTTGGCTTTATGTTTCTTTTATTTGTTTAATATTTTATACTCACCATTTGGTGAAAGGGGGTGGAGGGGGAGGTTGTTTATTGCCTTCATTTTTACTTGTTAAGTGTAGATGTATGAAAATGACTTAGTTAATGGTTTTCTGGCTTCTCATTATCAACACAAGTGAGAAGTATTTTAGCATTCAATTGAGACCAAATGTTTTCAGATAAGGAGATGATGTCTTAAGGCATTTTTATTGATATTTAATTATGCATCTCTTTCTATATAGCATATGGCATTTATGCACACATGCAATATATACTATAAGTAATCAGCCTATTTGGCTTGATTCAGTTGTCATTAAATGATAAATTGTTACTGATTCTGGATGTAATGCTGGAATCTTGGCCGTAGCATATTTAAATGTTATTGCGGGTAGGTAAAGTTTTGATTCTGTTTACAGGAGTAATAAGTTTGGGTGGTGTTGGTTTTAAAGCTCCTAATGGCAAAAAACTGTATAAAAATCCTTTTGCAAATTTTGTTAATGCATGAGCTGTAAGCAGTTTGTTATGCAGAATTTTCTTGTGCAGTATTTGTACTGGATAAGACAGAAAATTTGAACAGAGAATCATACTTGTCCTCAGCCACTCTAAATCCTTGTTCTGAACCACTTTTGCTAGAGGTTGGGTGTATAAGATACATATCTAAATTACTCTGTGATGTCATCTTATAGTTAAATGAAATGATTAGTGTGTTAGATACCAAACAGCTGGACTGAAAATTTGTCCCAGGGATGAATTATTGCATAGCACTGTTTATTGAATATTTCCATAAGCTATTCAAACAACTTTTTTTGATTCCACAGCAATTGTAATGTTTCTCTTTTTGGACTTCCTTGGAAATTTTGGAATCTTCCTGTGTCAGAGATTCATCTGCCTGTACTGAAATCCGGCTATCAGGGTGTCAATTTGAAACTGGACAGTTAAACCCTGTATACAAGGTTGTTTTCAGTAAGCATGGCCGTTAACAGCAGGATTGTTTTCGAGATTTATAATTAGAACTACCTGTCTGCTCCAAGAAATAATATAACTCACAGTAAACTAAATGCTTTGATTTTATATCCATTAAAGTTCCTCAAATTGCCCATGAATCAAGAGAATCTCATCTCTGATGGCCTTATGGGAGCAGACATGGTTCCAAGTAAACAAAATAATTGATTTGATAGATAATTCTTTGTAGTCACAGACTGAAACCTGAGGAAGGTGAGAAATTCCACATAGCCCAGCATGTTGTTTTGGTAGTAAAATAAGTAGTATCTCAACACCAATATGAAACAAAGTGAACATTGGTAAATAATGCCCCAGTGCAAATATAAGACAGTGACATAGTGGGGGATGGATAGTCTGTATACCAAGATTTTTATTTCCAGAGACCTCTCTGGTTTATTTGGCTGGTATCCTTCATTCATCCTATGTCTTTGTGTTATTTTATTTCTAGAGGCAATTATGAGAGTTCCAATGAAATACCAGTACTAGGAGAGGAAAGTTATCCAGACTTTTCTTTTCCTCAGACATCTTTGTCTATTCCTGCTGGATTTCCTGAGTCTTGGCCTTTCACCAGGCTAATTCACAAGCTCACTGATGCTCTCTTAATGCTTTTTATTTCTGTTACCTGATGAAAAGCTTTCTATCATTCTGCAAAATGAATTTTTGTGTTTATGAAAATAAATCTAGGCTTTCCTCCTTGCAACAAGCACATTTTGAAAGACTTGCAGTAAAATCAAGGTTTTGGTTTGGGTTTCTTTCTACCTCTTTTCATAGCATTGCTTCATTGTTTATTTTTCTCATCCAGGTAGGCAACCTATACAGAATAGCTCATCATCAGTTTGTCCTAAACTTTCTGATGTTGCCATGGGGAGAACAGGACCAGGACCCCATTTTCTTCTAATGCTATCACTACAACTTTGTTGTGATGTATCAAATGTGAATTGTTGGCAGATAAATGTTTCCATACAGCAAAAAGCCAGTCACTTTCAGCAATATTGTTGGAGTATCTTCACAGCAATTGGCTTCTCTCTCTTTGAAAAGTCATTAACTTTCCTGATTGCTCTCAGTCATTCATAACAACTGTTTGATGAGTTTTCACTGAAAGGACAGACTGTAGAGCTCTCCATGTGAACTCAGGTGTTCCATGAGGTGAAAGATGTGCTGCATGGCTAATTTAAAGTCCTCTTCCCATGGAAAATGAAGTCTTTTTGGGCTCTTCAAGAAGCTATTTACTTGCATCAGTTTAGAGCTAACTAATTACATGAATAAAGCAGAAGGATGTTGCTTGTACAAACCATGAGAAAATCAGACACCTAAATTTAAAAAATGGCAAAACATTTATCTGCAGTCATGACAAGGGGCATAACAGAAATGATACTCTGCTATAGACTATGGCATAAAATATGTCCTTCTTGCTAACTAATTGATGTATTAGGTCACACACATTTTTCAATATTTATTTTTATGGTGAAATACTTACAAGAAATGAGAAACTTTTGTACAAATCTCATCTCCACAAAGGAAAAATATTTTAGGATAATGTTAACACTTTACACTGAAGTACAGCACCACATGATCCTTTATGGGTTAAAGAGTGACTGATCTGTATTCAAGAAATATTTGAACATAAAAAGCAACTTGTCTTTATTTGCCCATAGCTTCCTTGCAGGCATCAGTACTCTCTTCTTACATATTGGGATTCTCTTTCACCCCAAAAGCTGTATAATAACTGTTACTCATCCAAATAGCTATGCTATAGCCAGGTCCACACTGCCTTTTGGTAGAACCACAATTTTGCCCTTCCTCATGGAAATATTCATGGTGTAAGATGTTTCTGCAACAGTGGAAGTTGAAATTTATCTAGGAAGGAGGCGTCTTGTGAATAAACCTTTGAACAAATGACCACACAAAATGCCTGCTGGTTCACATGAATCTTTTCAGGATTTTATCAAGTTGAGGCACAGGCTTGTTGATGTCATTTCAGCCTTTGAAAACATTTTTCACTTGCCTGTCCTGGTTGAACAGGAGCTCAGTCTGAGACACTGCAACTTCTAATGTTTGAACAATCTGTGAATGAAAACCCAGACGGTGTGCTCCAGCCTAGGGCACGAGCTCTGTGCTAAACTAGTCATCTTCCATAACTAAGATACATTGTTTCACTGTGATGGCATGTTGAGTTACTTTAATTCATTAGACATGACACTGTATTATTCGAAGAATGTGAAAGATCAAAAACCAGTGGACTCTGCAATGATCTGTAGAAACCTTGTTCTCGTTCTTTTGTATTTGTTTATTTGCTATTCTGGTATAGAAAAAGTAGTGACAAGTTCAACTCTTGTAGCAGGCCCAGATAAGCCAAGCAAGTAGGATAAAATTAAATGGATATATTAAAGGGAAAAAATAAAAAATAACAACCCCAACCCCCCTATCTGTTATCTAGCAAAATTCTTGGGATAAAACCATGACCTGAAAATACAAAAAATCTCTGCAAAATTAATCCCTGCAGGCTCTCTCTGGAAATGGGAAAGAACATGGTTGATTAAGCTGGTGCTAACCTTTCAAAATCATGTTTCTCTGATATTTATTCCTTGAAATAATAAAAGGGGACATGTCAGATATTGGAAAGCCATAATGTACTCCCTTGCTTGCTACTGCCCTTTTCTAACTTGAGTGTTCCTCTCCCAGAGCAAATTTTAAAAATAAAAAGTAAGGCCTTGGTTTGTCCTTTTTGCTGACCTTTATACATTTGGTGGCTCTGCATTTGCACCAGTTAAACTACAGAGTAAGGAAATTTCCATCCCTTTTCTAGCTTTGCTAGAAGGCCTTAGTCTTCTCAGTGACAAATGGTGAAACACGTTCACAGGTCTATGTGGGCAGATTTGGAGAACATAAAATCTATCATGTGGGGGCTGCAGGAGCCCTCGCTTCCTCATCCATAGAGCCCCTGCCTTGCTGCCTCATCCGTCCCTCCTGGTCAGCTCAGCCCGTGCCTCGGGAGGGCTGGCACGGGGCATCCAGGCATTGCTGGAGAAGGACAGGGGGACGAGTCAGGCTCCAGGTTGGGTGCAAGGAGCAAGTCAGTGTCTGCTGGGACTGGGCATGGGCCTCGCTGCAGCGGAGCTTTACTCAGGGTGGTGTCAGCTGGGGGGTCCCACGCGGGGCGATGGTGGTTGGTGGGGGGTGCCCGGGGCCCAGGCAGCTCCGCTGCCCACGTCGCAGGGCAGGAGCCAGCTCGCACAGGAGGGGTTGGTATCAGCAGAGAAGCCTGTGGGCGGGGGTCGTGCATGTTTTTGCCATGTGTGAGGCCAGAGAAGTGACAGGTCCTTGGGAAACAAGTCTTTTCTGCTGTTATAATGCTGTAATAATTAGTAAATTATTTCCACCCTCACATGTTGCTCTGCTTTGCCTGAAAGTACATAATTTTGTATAATTTCCCCAAATTGCTCCCATGGTGATAATGGGGGAGTTTTCTCCCTGGGCACCTCAATGAGATGTTTGTGTTGGGAATTGCATGTTCTATACTGTTACTGAATAGAGGCAGGAATTTAATAACTTAGGAGTTTACATATGTGCAGGGTATCTTGGGAGGAAATGTTTTCCTTTCAGCTTTTCCATTTCAGTGCTTGCACTTACTGAGTTTTGCATTGTTCTGTACAGTATCATGAGGGAAGAATGTATGGATGAAACCTAGATATTCATGACAGATAAACACATTTCACTTCACGTTTACCAGGGGATCAATACAACATTTCAAGTAATCCAAGAAAAATAGTACCAAGTTAACACACTACAAGATACATTATTTACCTACATTTGAGATTGGTATAAATAATTTCCCTCTGTATATTTTTGATATGATGCTAAATTATTCAGCTTAAATTCATGATTAATCTCAGGCTTTCAGTTTTTCCAGTCTTCATAAAAATGCCAGATAATTACTATAATTCATTAAATAGGAAACAACATGCACTGCATATGTAGACCTAGCACCACATGCTTTAATTCTGTTATAAAAATGGAATATCTAAGTAACAGTGGTGTAAAATAGGAGAAAAAGAAATTTTGCTGGATTTCTGTGGAAGATATGGAGTGAGTAAAAATGAAGTAATTAAGATAACTTTAAAGTCCTACTTGTAGTCCTGTCACAATAACGTTGTTTCTAGCTGAATAAAATCATCCTCTGGATTGCTTTATAAACCATGTTTCATATTGTTTTTTGCTTCCTGTCATAATATTGTCTTACCAGCAAAACAACTGTCCTCGACAAGTCTGCCAAGTGGAAAATCGATTTGGTCTTATGTTGACCCCTGTTTTGTTCTGGTTTAGAGTTTCATTTTCATTTAACAAAAGGTATACTATTTTAGATAACAAATGTTTCTTTCCTTAAGTAACCAACTATTGCAGCTTTTTCCCTAGTAGGCATAAACTACTGTCAGGGCTTACCTCAGCTGTTACAGCAGCTGTGAATATGCCCTGCTGATCTCATGGAAAAACTGGAGCTAGGAAACTAAGATGTCATGAAAATAGCTGAAGATGAGATGTTGAGAAATATTCATGCAAATTATTGGAATTGGAGAAGTGAAATGTGCAATTCTGACAACAGTGACTGATTTATAGACACTAATTAAAAAGCAACTCACTCTATATATTAATCTATGAAATGACAGCACCAGAGAGCTGCTCTGTTTTGTGCACAAGCATGGGAACACTGAAGTGCCCTACTCCCATCATGACAGAATTTGATATTTTATACAAACTTCAAGAATAAGGTTGAACAAGAGGCAATTGAAGGATTACTTCCTTCTGGTGTGAAACATGTGGGGAGATGTTTTGCTATAAACTGCATGTTCGTGTACGAGACAGAAAGAAACATAAAGTTTTCATTTGTTCTTTTCCTTCTCTTTTCGTTGCTGTTTTTTGTTTACATGGCTGTGGTAGAATCCAGCTAAGAAGCTAGAACAGAAAAATCAAATAAAGCATTGTGTATCATTTCCACAACTACTTCTAACTAAATTTTTGCTCATATTAGTGTAACATCTTGGTATTTTCATGCTTTGAGATTTATCTGTACAATTCCTTTGTATAAAAGTTTTTTTTGTATTGGGTAAGTGGTACAGCTTCCTTACATCATCTACTAGTAATCTCAATAGATGAGGTCGCTGAAAAAAGAAAAAGAACATATTTCTAATGTGCATTTAAAGCACCTCCAATATAACATCTGTATTCCTACTTCCGCAATGACTTAGACGGATGTCTTGATAGATGACAAGATGAACGTTAAATGAAAATAATTGAATAATTTTGGATTTTTTACAAACATCACTTTAATTTGCTTTTGAATATGGAAAAGTAGAACTTAAATTCTATATATGTAATGAAATACTAAGTCTGTATAAAGTAGAGGAATAATAATGCTTTTCAGGAAGTATGCGAAGCTTTAAAAACCCCAAAATGAACAGTTCTGTAGATGTTTAAGGATACAATAGTTGAATGCCTTATAGCTTTATTTATTTATTTTCTATTTCTTCACTAAACTTTCTCTTTTTCCTCCCCTAAACTTTACGGATAATACGTCCTTGAATATTCTCCTTAGGCATTTCAATATCGGCTGAAGTTCCTAAGGCTGCAATTTACTTGTAATCTACCATCTGTTTCAAATTCATTGTAAACACGTACAGTCAGATCTTCAGCTCTATCAAAGCATCCCATGAAGTCAGTGGAGCTACATGGAATTTCTTCAGATAAAAGTCTCGCTTGTGATATTTGTATCTCCACTTTTCCTAAACCCAGACTTGTTTTTGCCATATAATTACAATTCTTTTCACCATTCTGATCACAAATTGATATTAGTTGCCTGATTTTGACTAAAGTTCACATTCACAATTATGTGAAAAGGATTTGTGTGAACAAAAGGATTTGGGTGTGAACTTTACAAAAATGTTTCATCAAAACTCTTTTCATAAACTATTCTTCTAATAAAATATTTAGACAAGGAAAGGATTTTTTTTTTTTTGGTACTTTTCTTGTCTGGTCAGACTCCTGTAATGGTGACATAGGCTGCTGTGTACAAGGCATGTGTTCGTGGCCTGGGAAGATGACAAGGGCCAATCTAGGTTAAAAATCCGTATTCACTAGTTAGAAAGGTCACACTTGGAAATGTCCATGTACATTGGTTTTGCCCTTAAAGACTTCAGCTTCATTTGCCTTATTGGAGAACTTCCTTGTGATGAACAAAGGACCAAGGTGTATGTATTGTTTGAAAGAATTATTCCACTACATTAGTAGCCATAAACCGTATACAGAAATGGGGTAGAGTAAAAGGATACGATGGAAATAATCTATTTAATTTACTATAAATTATTTTACTTATTTTTACTCTTATTTGGCATAATCACAAGTGAAAACTAGGATAAGGTAAGAGCTGGAGAAGAAAACTGAAGTGGTTGACTTTGCATTACAATTTCTTTTTATGTTCAGCTAGGAAGCTACAGCAAGCTTGGATTCATGACATTGTCTCTAGATATCTAATTTACTTTGTAATAGTAAATCAGTAACTAAACCATTAAATGCTGACTCTGAGCAGATTTTCTGTGTGCTGGGTTTCTTTGTCCATAAGTGTCCCCAGATGAAAAGCTTGCTTGCTTATTTGTTTGTTTATTTTTAAGTATACAGTGCAGGTCACCAGGAAATAGCTCATAGAAACATTCAACAATCAAATCTTCCTAATCCAATTCTTCTCCCAAATACATTTTATAACATCTGTAATTAACCCAAAATCACTGCAAATCGGGCACTGGCATTCAGAATGACATCTTTGAGGTTAATTCCACACCAGGCAGCAATGGGCCAAGTGTTCTGAATGCAGCATGATCAGTAGTGAGCCCATGGACAGTGGTGAACTCAGTAGCTGGGGATGATAAATCTGCTTCTGCAGAGTTTGACAGCTTACACCAAGTCCAGTGAACCTGTGGAAATGACGTGTCCCTCAGACATCAGGTCTGGAAGTACAGAGCTTCTTCACATATATATATTTTTATATATATATATATAAACACATATATATATATATACAGCAAGTGCATTGCAATTTATTTCTGTTGTAACTAAAAATTGGTATGAATTTATTTGGTTGCATTCCTAATAACTTTGATGAATCTAAAGCTACCTGCTGGAGATGAGTTGTTTAACAGTGGGTGGCTGTCTCTAGGGAGCTTCCTCAGTAAGTACTGATTTGAGTTGTTGTCTTCAAGTGATCAGGCACTTGGAAATTTCCTACATAAATATCTGTTTGTCACTTTTTGGCAAATATTTTAATTAGCTGTGGTACTTACTTATGATCAGTATTGCTTATTAATGATATGAATATGGTAAGGCACAGAATGTTATTCGAATGCAACAAAGTTTGGTAGCCCTGGTGGACTAAAGACACTAAACTAAAGTTTCTATTCCCTTTCAGACTTGCACAAAATTAGTAATCTTTCACTGTGTTTGGTATTCTAGGATGTGATGTCCACGTTCTTCCAGTTTGGGGCTTCCATCCAGCAAGAAGCCATTGTCATGCTGAAGATCATGCAGGATTATGACTGGCACGTGTTCTCTCTGGTGACCACCACCTTCCCTGGATATCGAGACTTCATCAATGTCATTAAGACCACCGTGGAAAATAGTTTTGTGGGCTGGGACATGCAGAATGTCATCATACTCGATACCGCCTTTGGAGATGCCAAGACCCAAATTCAGCTGAAGAAAATTCATTCATCCGTCATTCTGTTATATTGTTCCAAGGATGAAGCTGTCTACATACTGGATGAGGCTCGTTCCTTGGGCCTTACTGGCTATGATTTCTTTTGGATAGTTCCCAGCTTGGTTAGTGGTAACACAGAAATCACTCCCAAGGAGTTTCCTTCAGGACTCATTTCAGCATCTTATGATGAATGGGACTATAGTTTAGAAGCTCGGGTACGGGATGGCCTTGGGATTATTGCCACTGCTGCATCAGCCATGCTGGAAAAATACTCGTTCATTCCTGAAGCAAAAACTAGCTGCTATGGACAACTGGAGAAAAATGACCGGCCATCTCACACCTTGCACAAGTAAGGCTTATTGGTTTGTTTTTTTGTTTTTTTTTTTTTTCCTCTACATAACCTTGGTAATTTTCCATTCTTATTGCCATTATAAATTTCTTGAAGGAGAATATTGTTTTTTGCTAATCCTATCATGCCCTTTTTAAGCAATGATTTTCAGACGTTCCAAGGGAATGTTCCAAGAAGACTTGCTGCTCTCATAACTGTGCATGGAAATGTTATGTGTTATGGAGAATAAATATTGCTCTGTATCTGATGTAGATGATGACAGAAATTTGTCTTGGAGGGTATGAAGCTGAGTTAATAAAATCACGCCATTGCGTACTTTAACTATGAGGTAAAATTGCCAAAATGCTCTGGAGGCTGTGCCTGAATCACTTGCATCAGCAGGAACCTCATAATAGTCTAGAAGACAAGAGGTATGCAGCATTAAAGAGGTATCCCTGGAAATTATAGAAGTATTAGATTAGTTAGGCAGCTTTTATCACCTAATAACGGAAATCTGTCACTTCTGTTTGTGAAGATTTTATTTTTGTCACCTGTAATAGAATAACTGTAAAAATTAATCTGCATTACTCCAAGTTGATATGGATGTTTTCTCAAAACAGTTTGTCATAGGGGAACTGCCAAGGTTTAAAAGATGATTCTTTGCTCTTTTTCTTTTTTTTTTTTTTTCTTTTAATTATCCCTTTTAGATGTGGTACTCCTGATTACTTCTATCCAAAATGTTACATAATACATGCCACACAGATATATTTCTTTATCTGGTTTGTGAGAGGAAGTAAAGGGAATCTTGCATGTTTTTTTTAACAGCTTTTTACAGTATCTTATATGGAAGCTACTAAGCAGTATTTATGAAATTTGTTCTGACCAAATATTGCAGATGAGGCACTTTCTACAGAAAAGCAGGATGGAACTGGCACAGGAA
>VZTL01039117.1:0-23014 GCA_013400535.1 Scopus umbretta
TTCCAAACTGCTGTTAATTGGCTTACAGTTCCACACACATTATCAAACTGCTGGTCAGCTGGCAGGCACACCGTGCTTTCCCAACAGATTTATTTCACAGCTGGATTTGCAGTCTGAAAGATCCTTCTCATTTCCAGCTCTGCAATCCTTCAAGGCAGAAGGAAGGCGAGGAACAGACAGATGCCTTTCCACAGAGATGTAACAACCCTAGCAGGTTCTCAGCATGTCAATAACAATCTAATCAGGCTGCATTATACTGAAGGGAAAATGACATTTCTGACTTTGCCAGAACACTTCACACATCCGCTTGCTCTTACAAACATATACAACACGCTCCAGTTTCCAGATGCAGATAAGGATAACCACAGTGTGGAAAACAATCCAAGAACTAGTCTAGCCAATTACTAGCTGGACCTCAGCCTCTTTCCGTCTCCTCGCCTTGCTCTGGAATAACAATTGCTGCCTGTAAATTTAATGAAGTTTCACAGACAACTTGTTTGTGTCGCAGACAGTGCCCTGCTGCTCTGAGGATACATAGGAAAGATGACTCAACAAGCTGCCCCACCTTGCCTCTCCCCCAGTAATCACAGGGAAACCTGCAGACCTAGCAATGTCCAGGAAGCAGGAATTTGTCCTGGAAGAGTCCTGATGGCACCTCTTGAGGAAGAATAGCTGCAAGGACCTCTCTCCCCATATGGCCAACCCGCTGTACAGAAATGTCAGGGAGCTCACCCAAAAAGTAATGCACCAGGCTTTTCTTCCACTCAGTGTAATTCCTGCCAGAGCTCCCTGCTTGGGCAGGGCTGATTAAAGCTGATCTAACCCAGACTATAAAACTGGGGGTATCATCCCCAGATGACCATAGTTAACCTAAATTAACCACTGGCTTCTGAATCTGTGAGCAATGAACCACCCCAGACAGTAGAGCTGTATGCTGGCTGCTCCTCCAGCGTGCTCTGAGGTAAGGACTCATACCCAGTAGCAATCTGTCCCTAGCAAAAAAAAATAAAATTATAAAATAACGCAATAGGATTCTGATTCCAGATTCACTGCCTGGAGGAAGGAGGAGAATATTTTATTTCTTTCCTGGCTGATTACCTAAAGAAAAAACAAGAAAAAAATTACTAGCTCCAGTGAATGAAAAAGAACCTTTTAGTCCAAACGCCTCAGTCAGGTCATCCAAATTCCCGGTTGCCTTGATCTCTTTTCCAGCCAATGAGCTTCTCTTAAGCTCTGACTGATGGTGTCGTGTATTTAAAAATGTGTTTATTCTGACAATTTGCTATGCTTTTATGTAAGAGGACAGGCAAGCAACTCATCCCTAAAACCTCAAGGAAACAGCACAAGCCTTGGCTGCTAGACTAGTTGGCTCCCTGTGGACTGTTGATTCTTGGACAAACTGTTATTCCATCTTTAAAATATGTACTTACCCTGAAAAAGAAAATGCACACACAAACATACAACTAGGTATTAAGAGCTTTGGTAGATCTGTGACTCTGATCTTGTGACTAAGGTGTCAGCTGCTTCTGCAGAAATGAACATGGTAGTGGAAAAAAAAGAACCCAAACAAAAAAAAAACAAAGGAAGAGCAAACACTGAACTGCCCACAGCTGGACTGAGCTGAACTTCCACTGCTAAGCCGCTAACGCTAGGTTTTCCTCATTGCTTCAGTGTCAGTGAGGTTATGGAAACCAGAGGCAAACAAATGGGAATTTCTAAACAGATCAAGGGCTAAAGGAAGGGGAAAAAAGTGTGTGGGGGAGAATATTCAGAGAACATCCGTTCTGTGGGGGGTTGTGTGTTTCTCAGGGCACCCAAGAGAAGGGGAGATATGCCTATACAAGAAAGGTCAGCGGGTATCAGATCACATCACCCCTTTCCTCTTTTCCTTGGCTGCCTTTTAACAGTGCCTTTTGAGTACATTTCCCTTTGGTTGTGGGAAACGCATAATCCACCAGCCCTCTTAAAAAGCATGTTGCAGTGGCACTACCTGAAATAGAAAACATATTTCTGCCTTCAAGTCCCCTGCTCTACCCTCTACTGATCAGACCCCTGCTCTACCCTCTACTGATCAGACCTAGCCTTAATCTGAACAGAAAAGACAGGATCTGGGAGTCAAGCACAACCCCACCATACACCAAAAGAGTACATGAATTACTCTAAACACAGCTGGTGGGGCTCCTTGGCCCCCTCATTCCCTTCCCCTAAGGAGTTCACCCCTGTTTTTAACACAAATGCCTGCACAGGCATGATGGAAATGCAGTCCCAGGTCTACATATGCATCTACATGCACAGGGGTCAGCAGCCCTGAAAACAATGCCCAGACAGCAACATGATAAATGGAGCACGGGGACTAGATTAAAATAGACTTTTAAATGAAGTTCAGTTTAAATAAATCCCCCTATTTTTGTTGCCATTCACTAGCTTAACTACATTTAGTCTCTACCATTTGTCTTCTTTTTTTACAACCTATTTGTGGTTAGCAGAGATCACCTTTAAGAGACTAACAACAAAGGCAGGCATATGAGCTCATTGTCTTCTAGGCTACACCCCTACACTGCATGCTGTCTCATTCCCATGGGTTGCCCCAGTGAAGGTTCCTGCTTATAGCCAGAGCATGAACTCCTGGAAGGTCTACCTACCACCCTACACTGCACACTGATGCTCATCCTGCAGCCCTTTCCCACCCACCCTCATCTCATGCCCCAGAGTCCTGGGACACAGCCTTATGTTGGGATCTTCTTCCCACAGCTATGTCCAGTACCCAAATCAGGCTGGCGACATCAGCACCCTACCACAGCCTGACACCCAGCTGATACACTAGGGGTGAGAAAGCACTGAAGATTTCACTGAGGGCTAGCCAGGGGAAGGGACACAACCTACATCAACGTGGCATATAGCCATGCTTATCTCCAGGGCTATGGGATGCACCAGCAAGGCTTCAGCAAGTCTTGACCCAGCACAGCTGAGCTACTGGAAGACTCCTTGGCCAAGTTCACACCCAGTACACTGCCCACAGTTCATAGCACCCACTGGCAGGACCCAAATGACCTCCTGCATGCCCCAAACCAGGCTGCTAATAAAAGAATAGGAAAGGATAAGAAGTTCATGCCTGGTATCTTCAGGTGACCTCGACTCTGGAGAGCAGCCAGACAGCCATCCCAGCCAGAAGCAACTGAGTATCACCAACTAGCTGCTGGTCAAAGAAGAACATTTTTAGCTGTAAGGCACAGTAATTTGACATCAAATTGCCAGAACTATACCAACATGAAGCACCACTGTCACTTTCAAAGATGTCCAGAACAAGAAGAATGCATTTAGGAAATATAACATTCCTATACATGGCACTGCTGTAGATAGGACATGCTTTTGCATCCAACATGACTGCAGCTAGTCCTGGATTATTACCAGGCTACAGGGTGCACCGCAGTAACACCCCAGGTTCCTGCTGGTCACTCAGGATGATGCACAAACATTAGCAATACAGTCACGTGAACAGCATGTCTTTGAGCTCCTGCACCCACAGTTTGGGACAAGCAGACGTCTCCTTCCCACAACGTGACAAAATACATAGCATTTAGCTGTAATGTCAATGAAATAGTTTCTCAGGTATCTGCAGCCCCATGGGGCTGACCTGCACGGCTTGCAGGTAACCCTGCATTTCTGATGTTCTCAGAAATGTAATCAGTGAACAGACACATATTGTAAAGTGCAAAAAGACTCTGATGTCAACATATAAAACCTTTTCCTGCTATCAAATAAAAGCAGAATAAATTGGCCACACAAAGAAACTGCTGGCAAAGAGGAAACCTCAGAAATCCAGCCACCGCTTAACATCAGTCAAGGGGACTGCCTGCTCCATCATGAGTCTAAGAACCAAGGAAAACCATTTACTTACGCACACTGGCAAACAATAGTCAAAATGCACTGCTGTAAATTATTTTCATCCTTTCTTTTTTTGTCTTTTGTTTTGTTTTTTTTTTTTCTTTTACTAAGACCTCTGTGACAGTCCAATGCCTATAGAAAAAAGACATATTAATCTTATCTAGATTCAATAACTCAAAAAAATATGTAAATTATCCAGTCTTAGGATCCCAGGTGCATGCAAAGTCTTGCTTGTGCAGCCAGCTCCTGGGCACTTAGAATCACAGAATCCTAGATTTATTTAGGTTGGAAGAGACCTTTNGACAACTTGGAGGCAATGCAAGGAGACATGTGGCCACCATGGGACAGCAGTGTCACAGAAGCATTTCTGCAGATGGTGGTCAGTGACACCATCAGTACCTCTCAGGTTCTTCTACTGCTAGTATCTGTCTTCACAGCACTTCACCTACCAAGTCACAGCTGTCGAGTAGGGTAACATTTTGCCCACTTTATTTCTTTCCGATTGCTTCATCATGGTTCGGTGTAAGTACTATGGTCCCACTTTGCAGCAGCCAAATAGCCTTATAAATCCCAGGGATGCTAGAGCTGTGATGATCGCAGGCTACCTAGCAGCTTCCTTGCTAAAAATTTCCTGCAAAACCTCCTACCTGAGACAGTCCTGCATTTCCCACCCACGTAGTTTTTCCTGATTGTATCCTGAAAGTATGAAGATAAGATTAATCTCTCTTTATTCTATTAGACATTGGACAGTCACAGTGGTCTTGTTAAAAAAAAAAAAAAAAAAAAACCAAAAAAAAAAAAAACCCAAAAAAACGAAAAGACAAAAAATGTGTCCCATATGGGACACATTCAGACAGTTCTGGAAGGGCTCAGCAGCCTGGATGCTATCAGCAGGCTGGGAATGTAACCTCCAGGGCACTGTAACAGGACTGCACAGATCCCATTGATCTCCTCCCTTTTAACTTCACGGAAAGCTAAAGTTTTCAAAAACGATTCTCTTTAACCTCTGTGAAGAAGGAGAGATCTCAGGGATTTGAGTGCTGATCATCTTAACACTGCATTAGCAGGTGAAGGAGCTTGTTTGAGATTCTGATCAGCAAAGTGCAGCTCAGAGGAGCAGGTCAGAAAATGTCAAAGATGGATCAACACTGAAGAAAATGGTTGTATTTCTCAAAAAGCTCTGCTGCTAAAAATTCTAAGGAGAAGTGGCTAGGAGGGAGGGAAAGGGTGGATGGTGACATGAAGAAAGGGAGAGAAAGCCTTAGCCAGCAAGACAAGCATCCTGAGTCACTCTGCTGGGGAGGTGAGGCCACTTTGCCAAGGAAAGGCTGACAGAGTAAGTCAGATGCCTGAAGTAATTCCAGAGCGTAAAAAAAAAAAAAAAATAAATTTTTTTTTTTTTTAACAAATGGTTGGTGTGATTCTAGCCACAACCAGAATACAAAATCCCACTGACGTGAACCCCGGTCACCCACTGCTCTGACCACCAGGGCTGCCCCTGTTTGTGTGTACAAGCGAGGGGGTAAGCGGGGTCCATGCCAGGCATCTGAATGAGCCACAACCCCAGGCTTGAGCAGAGCAGCTCCCAGTGAATCACCAGAGCGCGCGAGGCAGAGCACTCCATCCACAGCTCCCACGGCCATGATGAGCATCACTCCACTGCAAGCATCGAAAGGAGCTGTGTGCTCGGTCCCAGCCCCGCCGCTGCAGCCGCTGGGAGAGAGCTGCACCCCATCCCCGTGCCAGGCATGCCTCACTGGGCTTGGAAATGTGGCAGCTGTGAATGTCTCCAAGATGAACGTTTTTAGATGAGAGGAGCTTTTTCTGCTGACTCATAGAAGTGATTTTTATAAAGAAGCAGTAAATCTGTTGAACTCTGATTTCACTTTGTCTAGGTCTCCACAGCTACTTTCTGCAGCTATAAGCCATCTAGGTTATTAATCCTTTTTCTTTTTTTTTTTTTTTTTTTGCTATAAAGCCCTCCACATTTCACTAAACTTTTAATTAGAAATGCAACAAACAATGAAAATCAGATTTTTTTATACATAGCGAAAGCCCTACACTACATACGAAGGCCTTTGAAAACATGTCATAGTTACCCTACTAGCAAACCTCAGCCTTGTTTTTTAACTGACAAAGCACAAAGTGAATACAAACACCTGAAAAAGAAAATAACGTTTTTTCCATCATTATCCAAGTACTAATAAAGCAGAACATTTCATAGCCCTTTGAGAACAGGGTAAAGCTGGGACCGACAACAGGAGGAAACCATATTTCCATTTTGGCTCATAAATATTTTTCTTGCAGTGCTTTGCTTCAACACTGAGGACCTGAGGACCTAGGCCCAATACTGTTTGTAGGCAGAAATAAGATCTTTCATTAGATCAACCGGAATAGCTGGAAAAATTAGATAAGTTTCCAGGTGCTTCCTAACCAGTCTCTCTCACACAGTCACTCAGACAAGTCTATTGAAACCCCTTGAGCTGAAGGACTCTGTGAGTTCTGTTTAGCTTTGCTTTCAGTCCTTGTTTCAAGAACTGTAACTGCTTTTTGCAGCTTACTTGAACGAAGGGTAAGGGTTAGACCGCTCCAGTTTGAGAGAAGTGTATGCCTACCCCTTAAATCAGTCAGAATCATTCCACTTACTTTAGAAGCTTTGCTTTTTCGCAGGCTCCTGTCTTTTCATTTGTGAAAAGAAATGGCCATAAGAGTGATTTAGAAAATAAACATACACACAAACCCCATAAAAATGCACAAGCAAAAAAATAAAATCCCCTTTTATGATATATATATTCTCCTTAGTCCTCTCCTGAGTAGAACTCTCACCAAAATCCACATCAGATAAAGTTTTATTGCTCCCATTGCAGAGACCCTGTGGTGTAGCTGCTGGAGAGCAACGAAGACACCGTGGTATTTCATACACCAACCACAGTCACCAGCTCCGTTCCAACTCCATAAACTTCACGGAGAGAGAGGGAGGAAGAGGGTAAGGTACCAAGCAGCGTGCTTCTCCCAGGTACCACAGACCTTCCATTCTGTAAACTCAGCGGATATGAATGGAAATCACTGATGAAAAAACAGGACATCCGAGAACACAGAGCCCTCTCTCTGATCTTAATCACAGCTTAGTGGTGCGTGGGACTTCTACCCATATGCACTGCAAGCATGGCTGAAGAAACATAGCACTCAGTGCTGTTAAAAATGGTCTTATTTAACCTTTGAAAATAAAAGCAATTATTACAAAAGAGGTGACAAGGTTGTTCTGGATATTCCAATTGAAAATTGCCACCATTTTCCTAGCTCCTCAGGATATGTGGCTTCAGTTAATCAGAATTCAATGATAAATAGTGCTGGGAATGAAAATGGGTTTTGAGTTATTTGCTCTAAGCAGAAGTCAGCAAAAAAATCAATGGGGGGCTGTGAGGCAGGAGTCAGCCTACCTTGGTGCATGGACACCTCACAGGATTTTAGCATCATCAGAAGAACAAGCAACCACCGTGTTCAGAGACACTAAAGCAGAGCTCTTTCGCACACCAGCAGTAGACCTCAACAGTGGGGTCAGACTCAGATGCTTTAGCAACAAGCAGTGCAGAAAGCCCAGAAGACAACTGAATCTGGAGTTTTTCTTTGGAAGAACAATGGCAAAATCATCCAGCCAGGGTTTGAATCAGTAGCTGGTCCTGACACCTGAACTACTAGCAATCCCAAGGGCTGCTTTAAAAAGAGAAACAAAATCACAAGGTTTGTCAGCAGATTTTCATTATGAGGAAGCTGAGGTCAACCATATTTATAAATTAATTTTCTAGTACGTTTTGGTTGGACCTTACGTAATTGTCCCTCCTCCCTCCCCCCCCACCTTTTTAATAAGTACAATTTACTAGAGTTGCCTAAAAATGAGTAATACATTAGTTTTACTTAGACCCAATATGAAATGAGTCATTTCTTTCCAGCACATGACCAGGCTATTATGTCTTTCCTAATTATACTGCAGAAAGATAGAGAAAAACTTTACTTTTTGCCCATAAACAGACACTGTAAATCATCTGATTCTTTAAGTGACAATGAGTTCATCTCCTGAAAAGGTCCATTTCAAAAATGCACCTTTCCCTGTCATACCACATCCCTATGGCTATGACAAGCCCTGGAAAAGGGGCACGTACTTTGTTCTCACTCAGACAAACTACATCTATCTCACTCTGGTTGACAAGAGGAAGAAAAGCCTTTTTGATAATGGGGCCCTGGAGGGAATAAACATGGTACCATTACTTATAGATCCAAGGCTCAATAGTCCAATCACTAGATCCTCCCTTCCCTTCAGGCTTTGTGTAACCAGTATTTATTTTTGCCCTGTTCCTGGCTTTTCTGCCCCTCTCATCTTTCCAGCTCTCTACATCTCAGACACACTCTCTTTAGAAAGGGGGTGGGTTCTGGCTGGGACTATGGAGTGCAATGTTTGTGTAGATAACATGGTTACATTGAAATCACTATTTTCCCTTCCCCAAGCTCGGCGTTGCCCTTTGGTTTTATCCCTTATGTTTGAACTAGAGGAAGCATGGTGTAAACCAGGGGTTCCTGATCTCATAAATTAAGCTCAATTTAAGAAAACCTGGCCAACTAAACCAAGAAAGTTATTCTTTCTTAAAACAGATAAATTGGTATTTAAAATTAAAAATGCAGCAGAAACAAACCCTCCAGAGTAGGCTAGAGCCCTTCAACCTCTGTGCCTCACACCCCGAAGCAAAAGAGGGTATTTTGCTATCCATGAGGCAGCACATGCTCTGCAATGCTTGCAGGAACTCAGCAGGGTTTGTCATGCTCTCAGCAGGAGCATGACACCCATTTCCATCTATGCCCCAAATCATTGTCTTGCCACATGGACAAGGCAAGAGGGATCAGCACTATCTTGCTCTGTAATGGCAGAAATGTTTCTGCATAATCTCTGTGAGGTTACACCAAAATTAGGGTGGATTCACTGACACTTTTTTTTTTCTCTCTGCTAAGTTCACCTCTGACCCATCCCTCTGGAACTATATGGCAAACTCACAAATACAGCTAAGTGGAAATCAGAGACAGGATTAATTGTATAAACCAAAATAGTTATTAACCTATTTACTTTAACACAGCCTGACAGAAAGAAGTTATTGCATCCAAAATCTCCACCTTAGGGAGAAGCTCCCATACTCCTTTCACGTCTTTTATATCTTCTCTGGCCTGTTTCACGTCTGAATTGACAAAGCAGCTTTTAAACACACAGGTGGACACTTCCCCGTGTCATTCATTCTCATTGATAGCTCCAATCACTGTCAGCAAGTGTACCTTGCCAAATATCCCTGTGATAGTCTAACCTAACCTTGTCCTCCACTGCCATCCAGAAACCAGCCCATAACTTACTGTCTTTAGAGAACATCTTCTTTTTCCTTTCTAAGGAAATCTCTTTACTAGACCAACTGATCCAGCAGGAAGAGACAAAATACATTTCATGTCCCTGAGCCTGTTCTCAAGGTCAGAAATGTAAGTAGGAGATTTTTCATTCACATTGGAGTATTAGGTTGTTCATTGGCATCATATGACTGCATTTGCCATATTTCCAAATCCATATGCAACTTTCAGTTCTCTTAAAGTAGTAACTGTTCTATTGATTAATGCATTTTCTATGTGGGGATATTCACTCTGCACATGACTATCCAACGGCATTGATAGTAATCAAACAAAATATTCACTACGCGTATGCATACGTCTTACTTCAGTCCAAGTAAGGAGGCTTCAGTGTTCCACTATGAACAGAGATCTAAACTCTTCCCCTCTGCCTTAATCAAATCTTAGTTTTAAGAAAAGTAGGAAAAAGACAAAAAACCCAAAAACTTTATTGTCACCGTGAGTCAGAGGCAGGCACAAGGGTTTGGTTTGGTCCAAAATATAGGAAGAAATCATCAGTTCACACAGGACAATCACATTCCTCTGCATTTACACAAATGTGTCCAAGACCACAGTGCTGGTAAAAATTTGCAAAAGCTGCTCTCCTGCCTTCACATCTGCAATGCAGATCTCCATGACACTTCTACAAACTCAGGTCCCACCCACTTAGCTCAATTAATGGAGCCACAAATAGGTGACTTGAGGCTCCTTTTCAGATCCCAAACCTGGGAACTTCTCTTGTATTATTCAAAGTTTGAGCTAGCAATACTGAAAACCCATTTTTTCTTTATCTTTTTATATGAACAGTATATCACCACTTTTTCACTTCACAATCTGAGCCAGTTTTTAATCCATTGCCTTCCAGTACCTCAGTCCTGAGGGTACACTGAGGTCGCGTTTCCTCTATTTTCTTTGAAATAATGAAACTTATGGGGGGGGAGGGGGTGGGTGGGTAGAATATATTTTAAGACCTTCCATAACTCAGGACCTGGAGCTATAAGAAAGGACTATGCATTGTGGCACTGATGATCAAATCATGAGTTGGCAAGACTGGGCTTTCATTCAACTGAACCACAAATGCACTTGAAACAGTGACTTGCTTTTCTCCTTTTGTTTCAGATCAGCCCAGCGTCGTTCCTGACATAAAATGACCCAGGTCATTTCTGCTCTGAATCATCAGCAAAGAAGGGAAAGGAAGAAAAGTGAAGATATCACACTCCACATCTTCATCCCACAGCATATTCCAGAGGGCACAACTTGATCATAACTTCTCTCGCTCTCCCATGACTCTCTCTTGCAAAATAATCCCTCCTCACATCCAATTTACAAAGCAAAGCAGTTCCTTTCACACTTAAAGTGCACACTGCCTGTGATGGCAAGATAAAAGTCATCCAACAATGCACAGAATTTCAGCTTATCTTGAGAAAAATGATACCTCAGCCACAAATGGCAAGGGCCATGCAGTGAATGTAACTTGCCCAAGGTTATCGGGGGATCCACATTAAGGAGAACTCAGACTCTCCGTACCTGCACTGCTTCAGCAGCCAAGGGAGGCAAAGAGACCATTGCCCTTAAATTGTGGATGCTGAGGCTCCAGCACAACCAAATCTCATGATAGCACTCATCATCTTCCCCTTCCCAAACCTCAGAAAGCACTTGTAGGACATGACTGCACAGCGCAGCTATCCGCAGAACAGTATCCAGATGATGCATCCACGTACAGCAGAAAGCCTAACACATGCCCTAAAGCAGGGTGACTATGTTATTAGTTCAGGATTGAGACTGCTTCTTACTGAAGCCTGTAAATGAAGGAAGCCTACCTGTTTGAAACCATGCTTTCTTCTCAATTTTCAGTCACATGGCCACAGCACATGGACATAGGATGTACAGAGGCCAGGACTGTAGCCTCACTGGGAAGTGTGGAAACCCCCAGCCCTATGCAGACACAGCATCTTTTCCAGCCATGCTCGTCTTCAACCCCAGCCTCTGCTCCTAGAGAAGCAGGCTTCATCACCCACCTTTCCCTCAAAAGGTTCACAACTATTTCACCATACAGCAGAGAGGCAAACACCAAACTGCAGATCACCAGCAGCATTTCAGGTTCCTTTATGTATCAACAGCAATGCCTGAGCCAAGTCTGGATGCAGGTTTAGGCGCTCTTTGGTTGCAGTGTGTTTCCAGGGGAGAATGTACATCTTGATCCTCTACCAAGGACCTCTGCTAGCCATCAGACTCACACTGATTACAGCTAAGGAGTGAGAGAGGAGGAGTATGTTACATTTCTTTCCTTTAGACAACACTTCAAAATTCCTATGTTCGACTACGGAAAACACAAATGATGTGGTTGTTTAAACTGATCACCCTGGCAGTGATTTAAAAAGAAACAAAACAGAGCCAGGAAAATCCAGATTTATAGAGCTGCAGCCTATTTCCAAATAGCATGAAGGAGAAAACCTGCCTGTACACACATGTTTTTCCAGCCCCAAAATTTGTCATCTGTACTGGTCTTACATCCAAGGGTATTTCTCCAAGATACATCCAGGTAAGCGGGAATATAAGCACAACCCTTTTTCGTACAAGCCAGACAGCACTAGGGCAGCCAAAGCTACAGGCCTGTGCTTTTGTTTGCTCTTAGAAACAAACATTAAGGTCACTGAGTAGGAGAAACACTGGGCCAGTCCCTCCTCAGGAAATCACAGATCCATTTCCAAATAGCAAATTACACATGTATAAAGACTTGGCAAATGGGAAAGGCCTGCTCTACTGTCGTATGCTTACCTTTCACATAGCCTGCATCCGTTCATTTCCATCGTTAGCTGTTTTACTGCATAATCTTGCCTTTAAAAAAGTGCAATGCCTTCTTCTGATAACATCACCCTTGGGAACCCAAAGCACTTCAGATGCAACGGTTGGCATTAAACAAGGAGAGTTATTGTTATGCTTCTTACTGCTACTCAAGCTGTATTTGGGCATAGATTAGAAGTGCAGAACGGACAGACAACTGCTGAAAGCAGAGAAAATAGTGAGGTTTCTTCTCCAAGGCAGAAGAGGGGGAGGGAAACAGGCTGGAGGTGACTGTTCCTTAGCCAGCCTCTGCTAATCGAAGCAAGCCATCCTCATCAATACCACTTTGCTTTGGCAGCTTTTCAAGAAGAAAAAAAAAAGGAAAATAGAAAACTCACACTCCCCTTGTGCAACATGCTTTAATTGCTATGTATACCGCACACCAAAGAGGAAATCCAGGGGGTTAGCAGCAACATGACGAGCTGCATTGCTGTTAATGCTTTAAACAGAAAATTCTTGCAGTGGGGGAGCAGGAAGGGGGAAGGTGCATCCCCCTCTGACCCACAGGGCACATTCTTTGCCACTCCATCTGCCACCCCCAGCTGCTAAATCCTCCGTCACCAGCACAAGGTGATCTCGGACCGAGTGCGCTGCTAACACATGAAAGGAAACAACTTTGGCTGGTTGCCTCCTTACAAGCCCCGCTCTCCCCACCCCCTTCCTTCCCTTCCTCTCTGACACGTTTAAAGCATCTGAACACCAAGGTACTGAGATATCACAGAACAAGTTTTGCTTCCCTATCCTGCTCAGATGGCTCTTGTCAGCGGCTCCCTTCAGCCCTACTCTCAACGCCCTGTTTTCCATGAGGATTTCCCTCCCTCTTTCTTTCCCTCCTGCTCTGGAGCCACTGCTCTGGAGCACACATTATTTCCTTTATTGGAGCCTACAGTCTGGAGCCAGCGAGATTTGTCTGCTTCCCTGGGTTCAGCTAATAAATTGGGATCAGGGGGTCACACAGCAGGGGACTTGGAAGCCTGAGAGCCTCTGACACCATTTTTATTAGTTTTTACTATACATACCATTTCAGGAGCTGGGATGCCATCCCAGTGGGGCCCTACCCATTGCTTAGTAACTAAGATTTTGTAATCTAAGTTTTGACAAGGTCATTTTTTACCTTGGGAGAGGGTGGGGGAGGGAGAACCCCCATGTACATTAATTACACAAACACTGTGGGGACAATGCAAATAGGGAACCCATTTCCCTTTTGCATCAGGGCTAAAGAATAAAAAATCTTTTTACTATAGGGCTATTACAAGCCAAACAGGCCAGGATATTTTAAACGACAAACTGATACAGTCCTATCCTCTGCTTGCAGAACAGATGACTGCATTTCAGCCTTTCCCCTGTCTATCCCTAATAAAACATGCCATTAACAAAAGTGACCAAACCTGGAGGTAGCCACAGAGCCTTGATACCCAGATTATATTAAAAGCCCTCACACCTCTGCTGGCAGCATAGAGGTGACACTGATCAAGTTAAAATTAAGTAACAAAATCTCCACTGGCTTCAGCATCACTGTGCTGATTAACCCTTTCTTTAGTTAATTACTGCTGGCACATAGGGTATAAACTACCTTTTGGCAAGCTGTAGTCCCTCTGTAGAGAGAGGTGTGACGAGCTCAAACACCCACTGGCCCCTCGGATCAACCAGAAACATTTTTTTCCCTGATATAATGTTTCTTAGGCTAACAAGCAGGATATTTAGAAAGCATGGGAAACAAGGAAACACAGCCACCAAGAGCAAGTCAGTGCTGGGACAATTTCATGAGAGAAGGTACAGATCAAAGCCAAACCAGTGGAAGCACTGCGGTGACAGCACACTGCCATCACTGTAGGGAAATGGTGCTGGTCCGAAGAAGTAAGCTGCCCAACCAGCCTGACCCAACTGAAGCAAGGCAAAACGATCATTTGGGCCTGCACCTGCACAAGATAGTGCGGAGAAGGAGCCAGTCTGCCAAGCTGCGCCTTCCCTTGTGCATTTAGTGCTGCTTTCTTCAACTGCAGCTTTGCTGTGTTCAATAACCCTGAACATATTTTGCTTTAATTTTTTTTTCCCTCCATCTGCTGCTTTGCTCTAATAAATTCATTCTGGAAGAAGGAAAAAGGTCCTTTGGTCACTACTACCTTTCCCTTCCACCCTCTCCCCTGATCCAGAGCTGCGTGAGGTGTATGCCTCTGATGTGGTTAAAGTAGGACTGAGATTGAGTAATGCTTTGAGGTCCTCCAGTATGCTTTTTGCTGGCTGTCACCTCATCGGGCTCCAGCATATGCTTTGAGGTTAAGTCCTAGTGTTTGTGTTTTGGGCCTTTGTTGTGGTTGCTTGATTTGTTCATGATGGCCTTGGCTCTGCCACCCCACAAGCAAATGCAAAATTCACAAAGTGGTGACTCAGTCATTTTATCCACTGGCAGCAGCAGCAGCTGGCAGGGGCTCAAAACAGATCAGAGAACAGGGCAACAAGTGTCTCCAAGATGGATTTCAGACAAACAAGGAAAAATGAAAAACCTGAAAAAGCAAGGAGAGGAAAAACCTGATATGAAATAAAGAGACAGAAAAACAGCTGGAATGTCAAGTAGAGACTGAAGAGATCAAAAGTAAATCAGCTCTGTGATAGACAAGGGATTGTGCTGTACAGCAGCACTCAAAATATGGCAACTCACTGGCCCATATGGCTTTTTCAATTGGTTAAACTCAGCTTGCAAGTCAAAAGAAGTTGTTTTTTGCTGCCAGCACTGGAAGCTCAAAGCAGAACCTACAGATCAAGCTGTTTTCTTCCTGCTTCAGGCATCAGCCCTAAAAATAAAATGACCCCAGAGGACTCAAAAGCTGGCTTGCTCGTTTGGCTGATTAGATATGAAGTAGGATAGCAAGTCTTGTGCTCATTCTTCTGCAGTTATATGGGCTCTGTAGGTTTTCAAAAAACAAAAATAAGCCCCCTAACATGAAAGGGGAACTTCACCCTGACTTGGTTTTACATCATAGTAACACCTTCATCCCTGGAGGAGAAAAGAGTAATCCCCATAACATATCCTCTCCTACTTCAACCTATAGTACTGAAGGCATTTATTCAGGGGACATACAGAACTGTGAATAACATCAATGAGCGATCACAGTACCAAGCCACACGTCTGAACTGAAGCTGTGAATTTTCCAGTAAAAGCCAGACATTATAAGCTATGAGACACATAAAAAGGACATTTCTACATTAACCATGTTTCAGGCTGAACACATGAGAAAGTATCAGATATGGACTTACATGATAAGGTACTCTATAATAAAATATCAAGTTCATAGGGGGAGGAAAGATGGTTTTGTGCTTAAGCACAGCATTAAAGTCACGATGCCTGAATCCTGCCCTTGATATGACCCAGAGTCATCCTGTGAGACCTCAAGCAAGTCTTGTCTTAGCTATGCAGTACTTGTGAAATCACTACAGAGTGTAGTGATTTTTTTAAAAAAAACAATACACAGCAATTTACATTCAGAGAGCTTTATAACTCATTTCTGTCTGTTTGATCTCCAGCCCCGACTTTTCTGGCAAAATAGCAATTAGAGCACAAGTGCTGAGCCGGCTCTTTGTTGCTGCCCATGCCCTATCAGACTCAGAAAATGATTGTGACTCAGTCACCTAAGCTGCATTCTGTTTATTCATGTGTAAACTGGGAATCATTATAATTGCTTTCTAAGCATTAATTGATTATTCCTCATAGCACTACTATAGAATTCCTAGAACAGAGAGGAAGAAAACCAACAAGAGGAGCAGACAGCAGCAAAACTGCAAACTGCTAATAATTTAATAATTTTTAGTTTACTATTTTTCTTCTTCTGAGCACTGAGATGCGGGACGTTCTTTCCCCTCATTTCCTGTCTTCAACATAGTATCCCATGGTTTGCTTTATGATTTCAGTCCATCCATCTCAGCTTTTCATTGTTCAGACATAACTCCATCTCAGAAGTGAAAGTCTATGTTCCCAGGGGTAACTAGGACAGGTTTTCCTGACTCCCATTAAGACAATGAAGATATGTCTGCTTATATCACTACCTATATTTGCTCAGATCAAGAAATCTTCTATTTTTCCCTATCATTAGGGGACAAGATAGTCAGATAGATATCAGGAGATGACTCATGAATTTCTAGGTGTAGCTACCTTCTTCTACAACTTTTCTATGCATTTGTGTATCTCCAGCCACTGCGCTCACATACATATGCACATTTTCTCCAGTTGGCTGAAGTCCTTGTATAGCTCTGCACATCTTCCTACCTGTTAGAGCAAGAGGCTGGAAAGCAGTTGTGACCAACGTACTAATTTGTATAAAGAGAAATTTATCCCCTTCCTTCCTGGGGCTGAACTGTCTTGAGTGCAGTATGAGTGAGTGGATCAGGAACTAAAATCCCAGAGCAGATAAGGAATCAAGTCAGAGTGGCAGTCGGTGTGTTACATGGGCAGATTGACTTCACACTCTTAATCATTTCCATCAACAAAACATCCAAAATAAAACACAAGTCAGACTACAAAGCTCAGGTCTGGTTCTCCCTCAAGAAAAAAAACAAGCAGAAAAAATACAAGCCAAAAAAAGCAACCATTGTAAATCACTTATGTGGAAAGAGGCAAGTATATAATATAGCTTGGTAATGCAATCTCCTTTTCTATATACTTCTATATACTTCTATACTTCCATATACTTCACTATAGTGAAGTATAAGCTCAGCTCATAACAAATATGGCTTTACAAAGTCATAGTTTTAGTTTTGATTTTTATGATGTTAGACTAAAATTATTTCACTATTATAGTTATTTAGTCACAGGCTAATTAGTCACATAATACCAAGTGCTATCACGGAAGATTAACTGGAAATATGGTCTGCACATTTTACTCCTAAAAAAAAAAAAAAATCAGTTTCCTCTCATGTCAGGTAACATGGCAATGCATTGAAAGGACAAAAGGAACACTGAAAAGCGGGACTAGCTAGTAAAGATTCTTGTCAGCTCTCTATGAGACACTCACAGAATTGTCCCACCTGAAACCCAGAAGTTTCTCATGGCAGAGGAGACAGTTACTTGGGAGAAATACACAAGTGAAGAATCAGGCATTTCTGCTAGCAGGCAGCTAGCTGAACACTCATTTCTCTCCTCAGAGAATGTTTTAATGGAAAATCTGACTTATCTGGCAGAGACCATTCCAAGACAGTGATACTGAGTCATAAAGCAAAGTTGTAGCTACCACACAGCCTGATCCAATGCCCCTGAAGTCAATAGAAAGGCTCTGGAACAGGCCCATACAAATTAAATAAAGTTTGCAGCATGGCTGTTATTAGCTCAGACCCACTGGAGGCGTTGGCAATGAAAAGCTGCTGCTGCTGCTTTCATGAAGACTCTTCTCTCACTGTTATCAATGTCATTTCTGTCCAAGGAAGTTCTGCAGATTGAGACAGGCATCAAACTGAGGAGTGTTCTTTGGACTTTGTTGTTCAAAGAAGGGGGAAAAACAGTTTCACAGCTGTAGGTTGAGCATGAAAAACATGGCAGGTGACAGAAAGAGGGTCACCACACTGTGAGAATGTCTCTGTTTGACAGTGTATGGGCTTGGTTTTCTGTCATTTTGTGTGAATTTAGTGCTGGTAAAACAGGGGAAAAATGCTAGTCTATTTAAATCCTGGGATGAGGAGCAGCAGCAGCCATCACTTAATAGGAAAAAAATCTTCTCTTTCAGATGAAGGAGGGAACAAAATCTATGTAAAGGACAAGCAGTTAAAGAAATCAGACACAGAAGCGTAAGTCCAGATATAAGAAAAAAGAAGCTCCAGAAGGGACACTGAACAAGCCTAATTGATCTCCTGACGTTAGGTGCATCCCTTGAAGTCAGACATCTCTTTCAACAGGGGGTAGGGACCAAAAAATGTCAAAGGACAATAATCTGCCAATTCAGGAGGACAGACAAGTGACAGAGACATGATTGTATGACAGGACAGAAGAAAAGCCACAAAGGAAGCCCTTGACCTCCATCTCTCAGCTCTCAGTTTAGATGCAAGACAGGAATGGCAGAGGAAGTAGCAGCTTCTTGAGTTGTAATGCTCAGCTCTCACCTGGAAGGACCCCAGAGAGGTAAGGAGAGCACCCAACCATCATCTACAAATAGCAGCATCAGTAATCCCTGCCCGTGATGGATTTCCATTGGAGACTACGGTCAGGAAGGCATTGAATTCAAAGAGAGGAGGGGAAGAAGTAATTATTTAATTAACTATACACCAATGCCAAAAGCCTGGGTAATAAACAAGAGGAAATAGAATTAGTCCTTTACAAGCACTAATTTGACCTAGCTGCTATTACTGAACCTCATAGAATGACTTGCATGACTGTGTTTAAATCAATGGTTGTAATCTACTTAGATAGGGTCCTGGTCTTAGAAGAAAATGAGGAGTAGAAAAGGTGGCTTTACCTATAACTAAGTCACTAATAAGTGAAAAAAAAAGCTATCCTGAACGCTTCCTGCTTGATGACCCTGATAAAGATGACAAGATGACATGTTAATTGACATCCCCTACCATCATGCTAGAAAGCAGGGCCACTAATACAAAAGCTGGTTGTTTATTAGGTGTAGGATGAAAAGATAACCTACTAACTTCAAGGTCTCCAATGAGAGATTGATTCCTACCCCACTTAGAATTACTAAATATCCTAACTGTAAACTTGATGGTGGAGAAGTCACCAGGCTGTGGAAAACCTCTCCAACATTGTCTTGACGAACAGAGGAACTGATCACCCAACAAGCATGGGTAACGTTAAGTAAAATTAATTATGAGTCAATCACACTTATTATAGGCAGCAAGATCAAACTATCTAAACTAGCAATGGTATTGGAGGATGATATTCAGGACTTGGAGCCCTGAAAAGTTTTCAGCTTTGTGAAAGTGTTATGGGTAATTCAGTTGAGGGAAAAAGTCTCACTGACCAAACATGACTGGGAATTGTTTATGAACATCTTACTAAAAGCCCCAGATGCCACAACCAAATAGTCAAGATAGGAGATGATACCGGTCAAATAACTAATCTACACTAACAAATTGCAGAAACCTAATAAATGCAAGGAAAATTATACAGCCAGTAGGATAAAGCATCAAATAGACTAAATCTGAAGTTTATGAGGAATCTTAAAATGGAATTTGTACTTAGAGCTAACATTAAAATGCAAAAGACTACCAGCAGAAGATGACATTTTTCAAGACACTACACCTAAGCAATTCCCATTACGAATTCCCAACAAGCAGGGAAGCAAATGTTTTCAGCATGCCAGAAAACAAACCTGATGTTCTGCCAATGTCTTAAAAGGCAATGAACAGATACATTATTCTGATACTAAGACTGATGAAAACAAACTAAACAAAGGAATAATGTGAACCTCAAAGCATGGAAATGGACAAACCTGTAAGTAATCAACATGAGTTTATGGAAACCACAGCCTACCAAAACTCTTTGATTTCTCTACGAGATTATAAATGGAGCTAGTAAAGTCAATACCTTATGATCAGATTTCTGTGAGGCATTTGAA
The DNA here is from genome assembly GCA_013400535.1 of Scopus umbretta. Classification (NCBI taxonomy): domain Eukaryota; kingdom Metazoa; phylum Chordata; class Aves; order Pelecaniformes; family Scopidae; genus Scopus; species Scopus umbretta. The sequence goes on from VZTL01039117.1 coordinate 19,692, forward strand.
ATCAGATTTATACAGAATTAATTGTTATACAATGGATCAAAATGCATAGGTTTATTGTACCCTTTGGCTTTATAATACGTGGCACTAACAGGGCTGGGAAAAACAGTACGGGGAAGAGCTGACTGCCACCATCAAGAAGGGAGTGCAGAGCAACGCATCCTGCTCCTTCCATTTACAGCAGCACCACTACTAAGGCAATTTAAAGGCCTCAGTGTGGATAGACTTTTCAGACATAGCAGGAGCAAGAATGTTCTGGTCTTGACAAGATTTTACAAACATGGTAAAGCATATTTACTAGCCTAGTTCATTGTTTCCACAATTCCTCCTCCTGAGACATGGACAAACACCTGAGGAACACAAAAAGAAAATGCCTTTCAAAGGCACTATACTTATCTGAGGACAATTTGTAACTATGCTGTCCCTTGGTAAATGCCAGTGGTGTCCCATATCCATATCAATACTACATATCTCTGTTTGCTGGTATGAAACGACCAAGTTTTTCCTTTGGTTTAAGCCATACCCATTATTTGCTACCGTATCTTGCTCATCTCCAAAACACATTCTGAATGTCAAGCTCTAACAAGCTATAGGGCCAGTAACACTAGTATTAGAAGATCTTCCAGAAAGCAAAACAAAAGCTTTTGTGTAATGATACATATGCTTCTCTGCTGAAAATTGTGTAGAGCAAGAAGTGGCAATCGTCATTCACTGACCTTCTAGCATGCGTGGCATGCAATGACCTTGGCCTTATTTTTAACCTCTTACATGCCATGCCTTGATGCCAGCCCTGCAGGGTTATGCTAGTTAAAGCTTCAGTGATTATTTTGAAGTGACAGATGGAGTGTCAAAGCAAACAGCATCTGTCCAAAGGGCCCCAGTAGGTGATGCTTCACAGAGTATCTCCTGAACATCTGCAGTAATTAAATGCTTAAGCTGAACAAAATTTAATTTTGCAGGCTGTGTTGAATCAGACATAGTTCACTGCACAGGGGCCCTTGATCTGCTCTGCACTCCTAGAAAATAGTGTTGCTTCTTCCTAAGCCCTCTTCATCCTGAACTTCAGAACTGTGGCAGCTTGTTTGTTCAAAAAATAGGCATTTAGTGACTAAATACCCAATTTAACATCCAATAAAGTTGTTTTCCATGGCTGAAAGGAGACCGCAATCAGAATTTAAAAGCGTGCATTTCTCTCTATATTCTTTTATGGAAGGGATAAGTTATTTTACCGGAGTGGAAGGCTTTTTTGGTTTTGTTTGTTTCTTGCAGAACTCAGTAATGATATCTTCATAAACTTGGGTTCTCTGTGAATCCCAGGCAAGCTGAAAAACATCAAGAGATGTTGTTACTCAAAAGATGTTACTGATGGGAAAAAGCATGAAGAAAGCAAGAAGTGGGAAAGGCCAGAAACTTAGCAAAGTGGAAGGTATTTGAGTTTGATAGTCAGCAATCTTTAAAAGCCCAGTGCAGGGATAAAATATGCTCCCTTCCCTGCCATGGAAGGGAGGCAAAGCTCAGCAAGTCAGTACCAAGGACACAGTAGAGACCATTTAATTTGCTTGCATTTACACATACCTGGGGAAGGATCCACCATTCACTCCCTGTGGCATTCCCAGCAGCTTGCATTGACATGCCTTGTAGTTCACTCGACTCTCTCATTTTAAAAGTACAAGAAAAATCTCATTTTCAAGAAAAGCAATGTTGTGGGGCTGCTGGCAATGAGGATGTTAGCAATTTGAAGAAGAATCTGTGACCAGTACAAGCAAAAAAAGCATCCATAGAGTCAAGACAAGCAGTCAGAAGGCAGACAGATCTGTAGAGAGGAGATAGCACTTCTTGAAACAGATGATGGCTGTCAGACTGCTATATCAAGCCTTACTGTAACACTCTTGGACCTTATTGTAGCCACAGTTTCCAGGCTACAGAAGAAAAACATTGATATGTCCTTTCCAAGACAGAAAGGGGCAAGGAAACAAAAACCCTTTGTGCTGCACGGCAGGGAAATGTTATTATGGAGGGACAATTTTCTCAGAGTCCTGAACATCTGGTAACCCTGATTGTTCTAAACAGGGAACGGGTCATAAGATAAATGTTCGGCCTTCGGCACTTATTACTCTGGGTGCAAGGTTCTCATATGGAGGTTACCATATAATATTGGATTATGGTAATATATTACATTGCATTGCTGATAGGGTTTTTCTCATAGGTTTTCATGTTCATTGCTTAACTCTGTGTAGTTTATTATTTTCTTCCATTTGTATAATCTATTGTATTTCTTGAGCACCTATCACTTTGGGATCCTTATTCTATAAGCAGTAATATGTTTCTTACAGACTGGACATTTGGTTTCACCACTTACCTGCAAGCACTGGTTCTTTCCCTCTCATTCTGTTGGGGAACCCCAAAAAAGATGCACTGTTGACTTCATCCTTTGCCAAAAGCTGAGGCTGTTGGTCTGGGAATTGCATGTATTAGGAAATCCATTTGTGCTCCCTCTTCTTACTCAATGGCTTTTCCTTTTCCAGCCACAGAGCAAAAGTCTGCAGGACACACCAAAAGGGGGTAATTCATTATTTTTTAGTTGACAAAGTTGAGGGTGAGCAGGAAAAGAGCTGAAGCAACGGAAATGCTGATCTCATTCTAAATCATGAATTACATTTAATTCTCTGTTGGTGTTTTTTCATTGCTTACTAAACCTAAACTGTTCTCACATCTAGTGGGGAAAGTTCAAAGCCAAGAATGTCAGCAAGGTTTGTAACTAGAGAATGGGCAGAAGATGAACTAATGGTTGGAGTCAAGGCTGGTATGTGCCCACAAGTCACATTCAGATGTAATCATCCAAGACCTTCAATTCTCCTTGCAAAAGTGTGATCACACTTCAAAACACCCAGCAAATTTGCTCTCCTAGATCTGAGCTCTGACTTACTGGGACCCACAATGTCATGGCCAGCTCAAGTTTGTCTTACCTCTGAAATTAAAAGCTTTTGATTCTAGACATAGTTTGCATAATTCTGTATTTTAAATGATTATCAGGATAGGTTTCTCCCTGTGACAAACCCTGGACCCACTATTATTAGCCAAGGAGGATCTCCATCCCTTGTTGGATGCAGGGGGAAACATGGTCACCAGGGATGAGGAGAAGGCTGAGGTACTTAATGTCTTCTTTGCCTCAGTCTTTAACAGCAAGACCAGTTCTCCCCAGGATATCCACCCCCAGGAGCTGGAAGATGGGTGTGGGGAGCAGGATAAACCCCTCATAATCCAGGAGGAAGCAGTTAATGACTTGCTACGCCACCTGGACACTCATAAGTCTATGGGGCTGGATG
>VZTL01039117.1:23096-37970 GCA_013400535.1 Scopus umbretta
ACAACCCCATGCATTGCTACAGGCTTGGGGAAGAGTGGCTGGAAAGTTGCCCTGCAGAAAAGGACCTGGGGGTGTTGGTCAACAGCTGGGTGAACATGAGCCAGCAGTGTGCCCAGGTGGCCAAGAATGCCAACGGCATCCTGGCTTGTATTAGTAATAGTGTGGCCAGCAGGGGTAGGGAAGTGATCGTGCCTCTCTGCTCGGCACTGGTGAGGCTGCACCTCGAATACTGTGTTCAGTTTTGGGCCCCTCACTACAAGAAGGACATCGAGGTGCTGGAGCATGTCCAGAGAAGAGCAATGAAGTTGGTGAAGGGCCTGGAGAACAAGCCTTATGAGGAGCAGCTGAGGGAACTGGTGTTGTTTAGTTTGAAGAAGAGGAGGCTCAGGGGAGACGTTATTGCTCTCTACAACTTCCTGACAGGAGGGTGTAGTGAGGAGGGTGTTGGTCTCTTTGCCCAAGCAACCAGCGATAGGACGAGGGGTAATGGCCTCAAGTTGCACCAGGGGAGGTTTAGATTAGATATTAGGTAAAATTCTTTACTGAAAGAGTGGTGAGGCATTGGAACTGGCTGCCCAGGGAGGTGGTGGAGTCCCCATCCCTGGAGCTATTTAAAAAATGTGTGGATGTGACACTTTGGGACATGGTTTAGTAGGCATGGTGTTGTTGGGTTGATGGTTGGACTAGATGATCTCAGAGGTCTTTTCCAACCTTAACAATTCTATGATTCTATGATTCTATGATACTGAAGGCCTAAACCCTCTGGTCAGAGTAAATCCTGCAACAAACACTGCTTTGGACAGCCAGAAAAACTCAGGAAGGAAAGACAGAAAAAAGAAAAAGGCTGTGAGGAGGAAAGGAAACTCACAATGCCGCTAACATGTGAAAGGGGGATGGGAAAAGAGAAGACGAAATAAAGGCCATGTCAAATGACTTTGCCTTCCCCTCTATTTCGTTCGGAGACAAGATTAGGTTACTACAGTTCAACAGGACTCAGTTTGCTTATTGCTTTGGGCATTAAGAACTTAATGCAAAAGTAATGAAGTTAAACCTGTGGCATAGATAATGGTCATTAGCAGTCTTCTTTCCCTGTCATAAACCTGACCCTTGCTAACTCCCATTTTATCTTTCTATGCAGATGATTTTGAGTGGGGCAGGAAGTATTCTCTATTGTGCCCAATTTGGGGAAAAAAGTCAGCTAGTGAATATGTAGTGGTATTTCCCAGACTGAAGCCCCTCTCCCCCACATTACAGCCCAGGCTGCATTACAAACTAGATGGAAATGCTAGGAAGAAAGAGCAGAATTGGAGCCCTTGACAGAAAAAACATTAACTTGTCATACAGACAAGAGCTTCAAGAAGTCATCTGGGATTGAAACCTCCTAAGAGGAGGATGTTAGGGAAAAGGCAAGGATTAAAAAGTTTTAGTACAAAACAAAGCCTATTTACTGCTTAACCCCTTTCATTTCTGTCCTCCACCTCCCAGATAATGGAGCTCTTTTCCCACTTGTTAATTAAGTTCTTGTAGAGTTTATTGACTGAGGGCAAAATTACCCCTGCAAACAGATCCTCGATAGCTGTTGCAGTGTTCCTGAGCCACTGCTCTGACAAAGGGAATCTTGCTACCCAGCTCTGTCAAGGAACACCTTTCTTAGATGAGAGATATTTGAATAGACCAATATGACCAAATATCCTAATTCTTCAGGAGTTACCCAAAACTCAAATTTTCTTTCACCAAGGACCGCAAAGGAACATAAGTATAGCCAAAAGGAACTAACTTTTCATGACTACATAGGGAAAACTCTGTCTCATTATCACCCAGGTCTGAAAAGATACTCTAGTTCATCTGCTTTTAGAAGCAAGATGATGATTACTGACTTTTATATGTTTGCCTAATAATAATAATGGTCAGGGTTTGTTTTTTTTTTCCTGGGAATTATGGGGTGGTACAAAGAAACTTAATTTAAGGTTACAAACTGAGGTGGCCATGCCATTGTCTATCAACAAATGGAGAAGGGCTATATAGCAACATTGACCTTAAAGATAAATTAATCAGTTTTGAGGTTTCATTGCCAAGTGGATCCAAACATACCAAAAAGGCAGTAATGGAGCCCTCGAGCCAATTGCAAAAATTGCCTTCAAAGGAAAGATGATCTGGCCCTCAAAATGAAAATGCTTCATAATAATATCAGTCATCACAAGAGTTACACCTATATTTGAGTAACAGGGAGTGGATTAGTCATCACTTGATGAGCAAACAAAAAAATGAATTTTTGGGTTATAGTCCTAGAGAATTATCTGTTTTCCTGTAAATTCACTAGAAGAGAGGAAAACCACAGACTAAAATCTCAGCTTGGGGTAATTCTGTATTTCATGCTGAAAAGGGGTCTGTATAGGACATTGCTGAATAGACAGATAAACCAGTCAAATTTTAAGGTGTAGAAGCCAATATGACTGCTTGAATCATCTCCCAATCTCCTGTTCAGCTTCTCATCTACTTTATTTACACAGACATATGTGATTTTGTTGCCAGCTGGTGATTTGGCAATAAAATGAAATCTGAGCCTAATGTGCCTAGAAGATTTGTTTAGAAAAAAATAAACCCAAGATAAAAAAACCAAACTAAGTAGTACTTGTTTATAGAAACATTACGGTACCTTTGATCCTTTCTTCTGTTCTGCTTCAATATGCTTGAGTAAAAAGAAAATACGCTGTAAATTTCAGAGAGCAGCATGGGGGCTCCTATGTTTGTGTTGCAAAGACAGACTGAAGCCTTTAATCAAGACAAACTCCTGTAGGGCAAATTTCCCAATCCAGCATTAGTGTGGTGGTGTTGCTAGGTGGATCCCCATCCAACCAATCTACAGTTCTTGTAACTTGTCTGACCCATGTCTGTGGCAGGGCAGCCCTGCAGAATCATTTGGGCTTGAAAGAAGGTGGGGAGCCAAGAAGGTGACACACAAGGAATGAAGACATAAACTAATAAACACATAAATACATGGAAAAATAATGCAGGACACTTAAGAATGGCCGAGATGCTGAACTAGAAATACCAAAGCAGAGATATAAATATTATAGAAAATATAGCATCCATCTGAAGAATGTTTCACATACCCATGACCCTGAATAAAAACACTAAGTCCCTTGACCTTTTCTATACATACAGGTCAGACAAATACGTACATGCTGCTCCTTAAAATCTGATATTTATTATATCTCACATCAAAGCCTAACTGCACATGGACATGTTCTCATAGAATTTGAGCATGTAATAAGAACAAGGGAGAAAAAAAAAAGGCATTAAAGCTGCCTGCCTTATAGAAGTCCCAGTCAGGTAATAATACCTAAAAATAGTGGATACTTTTGTATATGAAATTGCTCTAATAATTACACATAAAAATCAGTTGTACAAATGCACCCTTAAGGTCTATTAGGACACTACCTTCATAATCTAGAATTTTTCATTGGGATTCAGAGTTAGTGTCTTCATAGGAAAACCAATGGCTTTTCAAATACTTGTACAAAGATACATAGTACTACACCGTGCTACAAGCCAAAGTATTTTAGGAAATAAAATATGGTACTAAAATAAGAATACATTTAAAAAATAAAACAGTATTTCCTTTAATAACCCGGTTTTCAAGCAGTGTAATGTATTCCTTTCAGACTAAAAACTTGTCCCTTTTCTCAGAACAGCTGTAAATATATTCAGTTGATTCTGAATTCTCCATGATCAGATAAATATTTACAGTTACGAACTCTTAACAAAAAAGAACTCCAGAATGACCAAGGGAAAGCAACATTTGCCTCTGTAAGGATCCTGTGCGTAACTGACCAAAATAAATTAATTTTTAAAATAGAAGTTAGAAATCATTACCAGACCCCTGAGTTATGGAAAATAAGCAGCTGTACTGTAACCCAGCACCCAGTATACCCAGGAGTCATGGAAGAACACATGGAGGAATGTATACAGTTTGGGCTACTGCAGTAGGGAAGGGTTTAATTTAGTCACCTCCTCACACCAACATGTTGGAGACGGTGTGGAGGCTCCAGCAGCACATGTCAAGAAATCTCACTGCAACCATCTAATGTATCTATGTGGATATTTGCAAAGTCTTCTCTATGGTTCCATGTTTCTGCTAGGTCAAGCCTTTGAGTGCAGATGGTGCTCCATGGATAGATAAACTGATTTATCTTCTCTCAGTTAAGGGGCCACAGTGCAGAAATAGCTGATTGCTATCAGTTTAGAGGAAGCAGGAATCTGGGCCTTGTCCAGCTTTCTAATGGCAAGTGGAAGCCATATGCAATTTCCTACAGCCATCCAAAGAGAGCAGGAGCTGAGAGGTAACTTTCCCACCCACATGGAGGAGTTTAAAGCCTGCTGAGAACTTTCCTCATCCAAATATTCAGGTTCCCTGCTCTGTAGTGATTTCTGTAGCCTTCTCTATCTTTGAAACATAAGCAAGTTATTGTTGGCATACAAAGAAGCTGGCAAAGTGTCATCCCATGATTCAGCATATCAAGAAGCAAGATAGCATAATGAATCATTGTGCAAAAGGGTTGCACAACACAGACTGAAACAGTCCATATAAAAGTACTGTTGCATTGGAATGGAAATGGCTTTTTCCTGGAGGATACCTGTCTGCCAAAAAACCCATTGTATAACTAATGTTTTATGAGCAGAAGATCCAGAGGCAGATAGAGGCACCAATGCTAAGACCTAACCTACTGTGACAAAGACATATGAGAAGATATTTTGGTTTGCCAGAATGATTTGTTTACAGTTGTAACATCTGATACAGAAGGTTTTGAATTATATTCTCATGAACTGGAAAGAGGAGAAAAGAAGTCCTGCATCTGATTCAAGCTGTACTGTGAATTGGAGATAATCCGTTGGAGTCAATGGATATAACCTGGCACAAAACCATCCTCAGTGCAAGGAGAACCAGAGCCAACAAGTGTCAATATACAGAGCATTACTGCATTTCCTTATCCAGTCCATGCAAAAGTCTGCAATACCTCAGGCTACTTCAGCTATTTCCAACATATAACTGTCTTTTCACCAATATGGCATTGCCCAAATGCCCATTAATTCCTCCCTGAGTGCTCTGACGGTCAGACACAGGCATTGTAGAGGATGCCAACACTGCACCCCATAATAGGCCATGCCTGTTGTCTGTTACTGCCCCTCCCTCTGCCTTGGGAACAGCTATCCGGTTTACTAACTGGTTGTGGTGATCTGGTCTCCATCAGAGGAGCACCCTCACACCCTTTTTCCCAGTCTTTCCTCCTTTCTGGCAAAAGAGGGCATCATTCCTAGATGAAAGGCTCCAAAAGACTCTTTTCTTTAAAAATTTAAAAAAAACATCCAGCCTTTGAAAAGACAACTCAGTAGGGTCTTTTTGTTGAAAGAACTGATATCCTTAGAAAGGAAAACCTTCTATTTCCAGATTTTTCAGCTTCCCTTAGATTCATGGACTACTACTAAGAAATGTGGCAAACATGACTAAGAAAAGCAAGTTCACACATCCTGTAAGGCTATTCATTTGAGTGGCACTTCTAAAGTGGGGTAGCACTGCCTCTGCAAAAACTGTAGTGCCACATATCCCAAAAAATGGAAAGGCACTAGGTTTTCTTTGTAACTATTACTTGTGAACTGATATTGCACAACCACCAAGCAGCATGCTTCTGTCTTGATCTCGGGGACGAGGCCTGCCCATGCCAGCAGCTGTGCACCATGTGGACTGAGACCAGCAACTCATTTGGCTGAAAAGCCACCGGCCTGTCATCAGATGGTAACGGTGACTAACCCCGGCCAGACCTATCATGATAAGCCAAAGAGAAAAATCTCTACAAAACATTAGCCATATCCCTCTGCATCCTTCAGGCATCCAGTCCCCATCCTCTACTTCTTCTAATTTAGATAATTGGTTTCAATGCCCTGTTTAACTTCTGTTTTCCCTGCCTGTGTTCCCTCTTTGCTTTAGCTTCTTCCCTGCTGGCTTGCCCAAAGAGCTGTTTTGTCACCATTTTTCATACTTTATTTTCCTTTTATATATGTTGACTGGCTCAGATACTATTAATACTATTTAATAAAGATGGGAGAGACAGGCAGTGAGGGAGGGAGGGCACACTATTAGAAATAATGTAAATAGATCAGACTTTCACTGTACACACCTCAAATTATGGGAACGTAGAAGTAAGGCAGTAGTTAAGGGCCTCAGCCACTTATATTGGCAAACCTGTCTTTCATAAGCATGCAATTTAGATTTAATAATATGCTTAATGAATGGTAATTAAAAACAAATTGCAATTAAAACACTATTTAATGAGGTTTAACAGTGATGTGATAGATATGTATCTATCACCAAGTTCAACTTCAATAAATATTTTCTTAATAACAAACTGGCGTTTAATTAGTATGGGAGAAATGTTGCTGTTAAATCTAAATTAAATTAAAATATACTTAGGGCACTTACCCACTTAACAGTATGTGTTAATGAAAAATATATAAAAGGCTTTTTTATTTCTTTTTTTTTTTTAAAGGATAATGGTTACAAGAATTAAATAAAAAGAATTTAATTAACTGCAGTATATGAAGGCATGGCCCAGCCCTACACATAAACACTTCATTGATTTAAGAGTTTCCTAACCCACAATATCTACAGAGACATGTAAATGAACAAACAACCTGGCTAGAATTTGAAGTTTAAGATTTAACAAATGTGATAGTTTACAAAGTCATACTCAGAATTCCCACTGCACCTTTCTCACTAACCTTTCCATGTCATTTTATGATCCTATTATCATAAATATCTGAGCACCTGCCAAAAATTTGAAAATAGAAATAAGATGTTTTCTTTCTTCCTGCAGATATAAAGTTTGAATATTTCATAGATCTTTATTTGTTTAGTGGGAGAGGGCAGGAGAAGAAGTTCAGCATTTTGAGCTTAGCATATACCAACTATTTTGTTTGAAAATGAGGCTTGTGAAATCTTTATTTCTATAAAGGTATTTCAGTAGCTTAAGCCCGGATCCTACCTGTCTCCTGGGCTCCCAAGACTCCTTACAGTTGTTGATAGTCTAATTGCTCCAGCACTCATTATGACTTGGACTAAATTCAAATAAAACATTTTATAGTGAAAAAGGGCTTTTAAAACACAAAATTTTTGCAGAAAATGTGGATCCTTAAAACATTTAAATTTTTTGGTGAACTGGCTGGAACTGGGAAGGATTCATTTTGATAGAGCCTGTGGAAATGCAAAATAAAATCTGAAGAAATAGTTTATAATTCCCTTTTCACACCTTTCTTTACGGAGTTTTTCAGGACAGAAACTGGGAAAATACCCAAATCAAAATGTTTTCTTTACAGATATGACCAGGATTCCTTCTACTGTGTCTTCACAGTACCTACCACAAGGGGTCTGGTTCACAAGAAGGACGCAACAGTAAGACAGATTTACAATATAAGTTGAAGTGGTTCCCTAAGGCAAAAAAAAATGACTTTTCACTGTTTCACTCTGCAGAAATTTTGTACATAATGACATTGCTTTATAGCAACATATTCAGGTATGGTTTTTGTTATCGCTAACAGTATGTAACATACCTGTTTGCAGACAGAAACAAGCTTATAAGAAAAAATGGCACAAAGTTAAATGCAATTTAAATAAAGAAGGAAAATACATTGGGACAAAGTTTGCCATGAGTTCAGTATGATTTCCTTTTCTTCTTTGCAAATGGAAAAGACTTACAGGAACTAGATATTAAAAAATACAATTTTAGCCTTTAGCTCTGTTCCTCTTGAAGACAACATCAAGAACAGGAGATGATAATCATAAACCTGGTCTCTCTGAATAGCTTCCCACTTAATCCCACCAGCAGCTGCTTGGCTCAAACCTCTTCTTTCTCATTTCATATCACAGACAGACTAGAATGAGGACTACTAGTTTTAAATTTCACTTATTTTCTATTGGATTTAAAGTGCCAATCTTGGTTTAAAGTGATTGCTCCAATGTGGCACAGCATTATTTTATAAAGCAGAAGAACTAGCCACAGAAAATAGGTAACAGATAAGCAATGTGAGAATGAGTTCCCGAATATGGCATATAATATTATGCCACACATAAACAGAGAGAAATAGTGTACGTACCCAGCCAATTCACAACTGATTCTGAAAGCTCAGATATATTAGTTGCAGAATGTGAAGGATGTTTTCCTGGCATGTTCCAGCTTCAGATATGATGCGGATAACACTTGGCATTAAATAATGCTCCTATGATTCCAGTTTTTAAGCATTTCACAATCCACTGCTAAATGTGACATCCTGGATGAAACAAATGACTTGATTAAGGACTTATTAACATTGAAACAGAACTGACTTCATGAATTATGACAGGTTCTACTGTACATGTCACACTGCATCAGAGCTGAAAGCAAAGATATTGTCCTTTCTTCAGAAAAAAGCAACTATTTAGTTAGGGAAATACACACTCCACAGCAGTAGGCACAGAGAGAGCCTGGTTCCAGCAGGAAAAAAAGAAATTCACATCCAGCTTTTCAGCCCAGTGTCTCCTAGTGCATGATGGTGGCCGCTGTATATCTTACTGCACTTCCACTTGGATGGAACAAAAAACATTTAAGTTGAATAAAATATCTGGGTATCCTATGAAATTGATAGTTAAAACTGTTGTGCTTCGAAGCAATCTTCCTCAACTTTCTCCATTTAAACTACTTTCTTAGAAGTCAGAGAGACTCAACAGGGCCCTGGAAAGATGATTTGTGATATGGATTATTGGATAATAGTGGAAATGCCTGGATTTTGATGCCAAGACCCCAGCTACAATACAACTCACGGCTCAATGTCACCTTGTCCACAGGATACCATCATCTCATGAAAGCTCCCAGTCACAGACAACTGTGGAGTTGCCCTCTGAAGTTCCAGGGAAATCCATGGGGTTTTGGTTATGTTGGTACCTGCTGCAGTAACTATGGTGGTTCAGATAAAACTGGAAGTCAGTCAGATTTGTCTTCCTAATTAGTTGGGGGCTTTCAAAAATTCCACTTAAGATGCAAGAAAAGAAAAAGGTGATGGGAAGCACAGAATCTCTGAAATGTAATTTGTTTAGGGTTGGCTAGACTGCACCAAGCTTGCCTGTCATCCTGAGCCAGAGAAGCTAATGCTTCTTACCGAGCTGAGAGCAAAGTGCCATTGCTGATGCCACCAAAGATCTAAACAGTCAGGAACTATCCCTCCTCCCTTGAGTATTTTCCACCAAAAATGACAGAGAGGTGCTGATGAAAGAAAGACGGTGCTTTAACACTCCCAGCTTGTGGCTAGCAGTCTGGCATCTCTGGTGATGCTCAGCTCAGGCTGAGACAAACAGGAGGCCCATGCCAAGCTGTTTTGCAGTCAGTGGCCTGTTGCCAGAGTGTCATTTTTCACAGAAAGGACACAATACCAAGCAATCTGGCTGAGAATGAATAAAAATGTCATCTGTGTTCCCTCCACTTCAAGGGCTCGTACAGTATTGTTCTCCTCATGTGCAATACAATTCCAATTGATCCAACAGACACATCAAAAGATGCTTCACAAGGACCTATTGGTTAGTCTTCCAACCTTGACAAGGAACTCACATCAAACTATTACATTTTATAGCAGTGATTAAAAAGGGTTCATTTCTTTCATGAGCTGGGGATGGTTTATTTTTTGCCTGCTGGAAATTTGTCTCTTCTTTCACCCAGCAAAAAAGCACAAGAATTACACAATGAGACAGCTTGGGAAAGGAATATGCTTAGCAGAAATAGCAAACCATCAGATTTGCACACTGCTGGAGATACAAAAGGCAAGATGATTGAGAAAAGGCTGCAAAGCCAAAAAAGCACTGACAAGATTTATCTGCCATCTGCAAAAAAGAAAGGAGCAAACAGAAATAAACACACGCGCGAGAAGGGAAGAGGAATGAACAGTGGTTTATTATCTTAGGGGACCTTTCAGTGGCTGAACTCTAAAGACTTTACTGATACAGAGACATGTTTTTTGAAACAGAGTGTACATGATTTCTGGCCTCAGTAACCATGACTGAATATGCACAGTGAGACAGCCTCATCTTGGGCCCTAACTCAGGAAAAGCATACAAGGGGTACCCAATCAGCATAAGAATCACAACTGGCTTTTATGTGTTTCCCTGGAGAGGGGTCTCCATGTTTGACTGGCCATTTGCACACCATCTGCACATGCCGTTAGGACATAAAGTTGGAATAGTCAGTTGTGCAAAGTAAAGAGAATCTTTTTTTTTTTTCCTGGTTAGACTGAATTCAAGATGCTGAGCACTTCCTGAGAAATGTTCAGCCTCCCCAACTCCTAAAGACAGCAATGGACATTGGAGATGCTGAGTGACATGCAAAGAATCCCAGACAAATGGATTGTACCAGCTGGTACTTATGGGAGAGAGTGTTAGGGAGCTGCGGAAAGACTAATGCTCCCTTTGCCATCTCAGTGCATTCCAGACAACAGCTACTGATATGATCTGATTCTAAACACAACCCTCAAGACTAGATTTTCGTGCTTGGAGAGAGAGGAGGAACAGCTTTAAACAAGTCTTTATCATCATAATGAAGAAACTGTAAATATCAGATACAGCAAAACACAAGCTGGCAACAGAGAAGAGCATGTATTTCTCACCTGCTCTTGTGCAGGGAACAGAGACACTGGATATTTAAAATTAGGAGCTTCTTTTCCCTTCATTTCCCATGAGAGGGTTCTGCATCCTCACTGGTGAGTCAAACATGCTTTGACAGGCAACTCCTTGAGCAATAACTGAATTTGTGTCTTGGAAAAAAGAAAAAAAAAAATCTCAGAATCCCATAGAAGACCTCTGTGTTTGAAAGCTGAAGAATGACCCAAAGAATAAGAACAAACAGTACTGGAAGAAATCATGCCTCTTTTCTCCCATCCCCCGAGCCAGGATCTACTCTCCATAAGCCATCTCTAAACATGACTTGGTAACCGCTGACTTCAAAAAAATTGCCAGTAGAGATTCCCCTTAGCCATTGGCATCAGAAGCTGTTTGAATGGGAGCTGCAGGGAAGACATCCCCAATCGTAATTGTATTCAGCACCAGCTTGCTCTGTGACCTGAAGATACACCTGGCTCCAACTTGTGAGAGGAAGGCCACGGCTTTACAGAGTTTGGTCTGCCACCTTACTGCAACACTCAGGCACGGTACCACACTGACACTGTCCTACCTAGACAGAAAGGGTAGGACTGACAGCACAATGGCAGAACTGGATTCAACATCCAAGGTACACTGCACAAACCATACATGTGATACATACTTAAAAAGGGGCTGCAGAAAGAAGTTACTGTAGAGTTTCCATTCCAAAGCACTAAAATCTTACATTTGCTTATTAAATTTCAGTTGGAGCCCCAGGCAATTGAACAGAACACTGGTCTAGCTACTGCATTTTGTTTTGCTTACTGCTACTGACATACAGCCATAACTTACATAAAGAAATTGCAAAGCCTAGGACTTTAATCTTGGCTAACCATCCCTTCCACCTCTGGCTTTCAGGGTAAAACTGACATCACGTTTTCAGGTTTGATTTTTTTGGTTTTTTACTTTCTCTTCCTTTAAAAGCATTATGGGAATGTGGAACAAAAGAATAATAGCATATCCTCTGTTTAAGAGCCCCTGATTCAACAACCAGTTGAGACAATGGCAGGATTCTCATGTATTTAGTAGGTATTTCATAATAACCTGGTGAGTCCAACTGGAAGGTTGGTACTCTCAGGGGTCTGCTGGGAATCTGTGATCCCCCTGCTCACTGGTGCTTTCACATGGCTGCACACACAGACATGTGGCATCTCTGCATGCATTGACACCGTGGCAGCCTCAAGAAATCCCCTGGCAGCCTGAAGCTCAGACCCACAGCCTCACAGCCATGCACACAAGGAGCTGGGTGTTGCGTTAGGGCTCTGCTCCTACATGAATGCTGAGATGACAGAACTGGTTGCAGTTGTAGTTCCTATTCTTTGGCAATCATTTTAGATGGCACAGACTTTAAAGACCCAACCTTCTCTCATGTGGTGTTTCTATAACACTTGGCATAGCAAGGAAGGATGAAATTTCTAAAAAGTTCAACAAAAATCTGATTTCCCATAAGCTAGGCTTCTGGGGCTCAAGGAATTTCCAGCACTAAGTGCTCAAAGCCTGTCAGGTCTCAGCAAGGCTTGAAATTTGCTTGAAAATCATGAAAAAAATAATAAGGGGACTTTTTATTTGCTTTTTGATTTTGGAGCCTAGAACGTAATAACAATACCATGTTTCAAGCTCTCTTCCACCACACCATGAAGACTAGAAATGTGTGGGTTTGCACCTCTATAAAGAAGAAATGTGCTGGTGTTTATTTTTTGTATACTGAAAGTGAGAATTCCAAGAACTAGCAAGATTACAAGAGCTCAGGCTTTAAGAGAAACCCCAAGTATTACTGGTAAGATTCACAATAATGTTACCAGGCTTGGTACCTCCGTACTATTCCTCCAAAGTTGTCTCCACTCATAGCTAAGGATCTCCTTCCCTCAGGTAGCACTACAGAAAAAGGGTTAAACAGTGGTAAGGAGAGACCAACAAGCTTGTAAAATATGTAGTAAACAAGCAGGCTAACAACACTTGTTGTTTCAACCTCCCAAAATTATATGGATAATTAATATATTAGCCATTCTTCAGCATTTGCTAATTCTAAAGGTTTATTCTGGCTAGTCAAAACTAGAAATAGCACATCTCAAACAAACAACAGAAGCGGCACATGCTGGAATCTAGCAGCAGTACAGCAAAGAGCTAAAGCTTAAGTCTGATGAACAGCAACGCACGCATGGTTAAGAAGTTAAGCATGGGATTAAATATTTTGCTGGATTGAGACCAGATGAATTCCATAGTTAGTTTATTGTGATCATTAGTACTACCACCATTGCTACGGAACAGAGAACAGTCCATGTTAAAGCTGGGTAACCTTTTTCAAAATAATGTTTTCATGCAATTTATCCAGAATATACTGGCATTTACACCACATTTCAAGTTAATGATTCAAAAGAGCAAGATCAGTGACTGTCCAATTTGTTAGAACACAGCTGAGCCAGTCTAGCTAGTCCTTTGCACCCCAGGAATGTTTCTGATAACCTACAGTACCTCAAGAAAGTGGTGCTAAACGCTAAATGATGGAGCAGAATGTGCAACAAGTAAACACTAGCAGGAATATTTGGATATGCAGAGGAGCAGAATGAGGGGAATTTAGGCATTCCTATCTTGTTTGTTTTTTAAACACAATGTTCCTGCTGTAAAAAGATGGTTAAGAGCAGATGTTGACATTCAAAACTCTTTTCTTTTTTAATTTAAAATACTAGTACTAAATAATATTACAAAAGATGAAAGGATAGTGCTCCTTTAGAGAGTTTTATTCTTTTTTTTAAACCAATGGGCATTTCAGTTGTTCAGGAACTGTGACTGTAACACATCTGTATTTTTATGTAATTACCTTTTTCCTAAATGAGATTACAACATGGCATGTGGTGTCTTTCAAACCAAACACCTGTAGTCAGAATTAGAAACTTCACAACTACCACTGCTTAAGTTCCCAGGGGTTGGGGAGGTGGTGGGGAATTGTTCAGCTCAGACTCGGGGAAAGCTGGCAACCTCATCAGCAGCGTTATCAAGGCCTCTCCAGATCTGAATAGCTTTCCTGTCTGCATATTTTTATATGTATGTATATATTTATTTATTCATTTTATTTTAAGGCTAGTTCCAACAGGAAAAAAGTAATAGAACAGTGAGAATTTCCTGTGACACTATAACCAGAGGAAAAAAAAAAAAGCCCATTAAATAAAATAAACCTAGACAAAGCCTTATGTGAAACTGAAATAAGGCTGAGATGCCCCAGGTGCAACACGGGTCAACTGTCCTTCTTACAGCTCAGCGCTGGAAACTTGCCCAGCTTTTGTAAAAGGTCCCAAAGCCACGGTAGAAGACTCAAGATGTTGACTGGCCTTGGGCTACACACTTGGCTGCTGCAGAGGCAGCGACCTTTGTTCCTGACACAGGGCTGGATTTTTTTTGTTTTGGTTTGGTTTGGTTTTTTTGTTTCACCAGAGTTCTTCCTTCTCACAGGAAAAAGAACTGCAGTTGGGGTTTGAAGCCTGAAATTTTGGCATCCGATTTTTTTTGCAGGCAAAACTCTATTTAGAAAATGGGTTCAAGCCCATTGCTCATACTGGTTTCACATGGCTGGCAGCTTCAGGAGACTGTGGGCTGAAGTATAGCTGCAGAGCATTCTGCAAAGCCCCATCAGTATGCAATTGATCCTATCCTGCACACACCATGACCAGAGAGAGGACACCGGGGACTCCACGTACAATGACAGGCTTCTCCAATGAACACCCCAATATGAATAAAGAGTGGAATTGGTTGTGGACTCATGACATTGCTCCATCTCTTCTCATAAATGAACTCCAGCTCATTTTCTGCAAGCCCCCCCAACTGGCAATGATTTCTGAACAGACTGGACAGAAGACCCAAAAGTGGAATAGCATAATGCTGGGTCCCACCGCTTGCCACCCTACTTTTTAAGCCTTTTACCTTAATTTTAATGGATGATAGAGCAGTGAAAGGGCCCTGTGCAAGAGGCACAGTGTAGGGAGGGGAATCCACTCCTCCACGTTTTTCCAGAAACAAGTAAAACCCATCAATTTTCTCCAGGATCAGTGCTTGTTCAGTGTCATATGGGTAGCACCAGACCAGTGACATGAGACAAATGGTGCTATTGATGCTTGCTTTTTTAATTACTGTTATTATTTTATATTTTATATATATTTAAAAATATTATA
>VZTL01039119.1:0-15791 GCA_013400535.1 Scopus umbretta
GGTTTGCACTCTGAGCAGTGCAGTAGCAAAAGAAAAAGAAAGTACTGTAATCCTCAGTAATACAAGAATATAAAGTAGGAGTGGAGATGGTCTTGTCTCTGAAATGGTCCGATACAGATCCAATTTTATGGCTGTATTACCCACTCTGTGTTTGTAACCTGTCATGATAGACACAGGGTGAGAATAGTTCTGATCAATCTGTGCATGATGCATGTCATTGACAGTAGGACACCATGTCTGGTTCCTGAGCCTGTATTTTAAGAGGAGTACAGAAATACTGGAGAGAATTTCCAGGAGGGCCACCAAGATTGCAAGGGTGAGGAAACAAGCCTTACAGCGATGCTCAATGATGTTTTTATGGTTTTGATCAAGGAAAAGATTGAATGGTGATCACTGGATGTGGATGTGCGCATAGGTCTCGCTGCAAAGCCTTCAGTGTTATAGACAATAATAAATACTGTAGTTGGAAATCCTTCTAACATAGGATGTCAGGCATTTTGAAGCAAAGAGTAGTTAAAGCATTTCACAAATGCATCTTTAAAAGATACTTTAATACAGCTTGTGCCTTGTCTCTGCAGCGGTCTTGCCTGAGCAATTGTGTTGGTTCCCTCTGGTCTTAAAGCGCTGAAAACCTGTTATGGCTTGAGCATTTGTTAAGCAGTCTCTATAGATAGGTTGTTGTGGCAGCTTTAAAGAAACGTACCTTCTTTGTCACAGAGGCTAGCATGAGATACTAACAGGGATGAAGCTATTCTGGTTAGGTCATTCTTGTCTCATGCTTCCCCCCATGGCTTTGATTTTATATGAGGAAATTTCTATTTTGTTACTATAAGCTACTTTATATTGTGTACTTGTTACAATTACACGCGGAAAAGGAAACTGAAAGCTGGATTTAAAAAAGTAAAATTTAACTTCCATTTATCTGTTTTTCTCTCTCCTCAGGTGGAAAGACATGACATGAATACCCTCAGTTTACCGCTTAGCATTCGCCGTGGAGGCTCTGACACCAACCTGAACTTTGATGTACCAGATGGGGTCCTAGAATTTCACAAAGTCAAACTCAGTGCAGATAGCTTGAGACAGAAAATCCTCAAAGTTACAGAACAAATCAAAGTTGAACAAACAGCTCGAGATGGAAACGTGGCTGAGTATTTGAAACTGGTAAACAGCGCAGACAAGCAACAGGCTGGGCGCATTAAACAAGTCTTTGAGAAAAAGAACCAGAAATCTGCCCACTCCATTGCCCAGCTACAGAAGAAATTGGAACAGTACCACAAAAAGCTCAAGGATATTGAACAAAATGGATCTTCCAAAAGTACTAAGGATAATTCCAAAGATAACTTGAAAGATATTCAGCATGGAAAGCCTCGTACCTCTGGGCATGGAACAGAGAGCAGCAAGTCGGCTGTGCCAGGTGTATCCTTGACACCACCCGTCTTTGTTTTCAGCAAGTCTAGAGAGTTTGCAAACCTGATCCGAAACAAATTTGGTAGTGCAGACAACATTGCTCACCTCAAAAATACCTTGGATGAATTTCGGCCAGAAACGAGTTCTAGAACGTATGGGGGCAGTGCCACCATTGTTGCCAAACCAAAATATGTTAGTGATGATGAATGCTCAAGCGGGACCTCTGGCTCAGCCGATAGTAATGGGAATACTTCCTTTGGTCCTGCTGTGGCAAGTACCCTGGACAGCCAAGGAAAGCTTTCCGTGATTTTGGAGGAACTAAGGGAAATCAAGGAGACGCAGTCCCAATTAGCTGACGAAATCGAGAATTTAAAAGCACAATTTAAAAGAGACTATGGCTTTATTTCTCAGATGTTACAAGAGGAAAGATATAGGTATTTTTTTTTAACTGTTCTCTTGAAATGACTTTTGAATGGCTATAGAAGCTATTTGGAAATTGTAAATGTGGATGTGTGCTTGTGTGTATGATATTCCAGAAACAAGAGAAAACATAATTCCAATCAATATCAGGTACCAAAATGTTCCACTCCTTCCAATAACTGAAAATACATGTAGAACATCAATTTTTCCTATCAGTGATGTGGTAGTTCTTTGCCTTTTGTCAAAGGCTTCTCAGAAAACTCCCTCATCTGACATCTTACTGGCATAATGTATTATGTGAACACTGTGTGTAGGAGATGCCAATTGTTTTGTAACCGGTGGAAGAATGCTGATCTGTTGCAACTTAAATACGCTTATCAGTCTACGCTGTAGCAGAGCTTACTTACAGCTGATAAATATACCCTTTAGTCCCGAGTACTTCATCCAAGTACTTCCCTGACACATTGCTATCTTGTGGTTGCAATGTCTCTTTGTACCCTGATGTAACACATGGCTGAGAAATGTAATTTTAAGTGCTATAGCACAACTTCCTCTTGCATTTGTTACATGGCAATTAATTTCTTTATCATCCACTGTGGGAAGTGAGATATGTTCTACCGAGGGCTTGCACCTGCTGTACCTATATCCCATTTGTCATATCGCTTGTTAAAGCAAGTGTTGATTCTTGAAGTCTTTTACTATGCTAATGGAAAAATCAGTATGAGTTGCAATATTTAATGTTCCCCTTGTTTACACTTCTTGAAATACAAGGGAAGGCTGGATGTCAGGTGGTAACGTGGGGGAGGGTAGAACAGAGCAAATGGCTGACTGCACTCAGGACTTGGTTTCAGGAGAAGGCAGAGAGGCCTTTTCTGACAGCTCACTGCCATTAAGATCTCAAGCCTCCTGCCACCATTTCCACAGTTAGACAATTTTGCCTCCATCATTTTTGTGCCAACAGCAGTGTTTGCCTGTTTATGTGTTAAACCAAGTTATAAACTCACCAAAAAATTTTACTTTTCTGGTGGTTTAGTTGAAATGGTTTACTGTGCAGAGACATGCCAGAACAGGCTGTACATGAATGGCAGGACTTTGCAGTTGTGTTTGACAGGGGTTCCAGGGAACATATTTTTCCTTTCACTACTGGCGAGCTGTTAACTGGCTCAAGCTTACTTATGAAACCGTATCTTCTTGTCTAAATGAAAAGTGAGAAACGGGAAAAATGTGAGCTGGATACCCTTAGCCACTGTTTATAGTTCATATAATTTGCCAATGATGTACAAATATTTGCTTTTTAACACCCACTGCCAGCAAGGAACACTCAAAAAAGACTTTCAGTTTGCTCAATAAATGCTTATGGAGAGTTTCCAAAGTTTTTACTGATTTCTCTGTGTGCTCTGTAACGCCAGTCAGATGAATCCATAGTACAGCAGGAAGTTACCTTTTAAAATGTGTAACTGTTTTCATGATTTAGCAGTACTTGAATAGAATGCACTAAATGTAGACCTTTTTTCCTGATAAGATATGAAAGATTGGAAGACCAGTTAAATGACCTCACTGATCTTCATCAACATGAGACAGCAAACTTGAAACAAGAGCTAGCCAGCATAGAGGAGAAAGTGGCGTATCAGGCATATGAGCGATCACGAGATGTTCAGGTACTTTTTTTTTTTTTTTTTCCCTTATCATGAACTTCTAGCATTTTGTAGAAATCTTGTACTATAAAACACTTGCATCTTTCTACATCTTTGTATCTAAGGAATCTGGGAAAAGATTTAAGCCCGTGAGGTTTTTTCTGTTTTAAGTTGAAAACTCAGCACTTTTAAATTGATGACAGTCTCCATTTGTTTGAATGAATTCAGGATTTTATCTGCTGGAATTGATTATATAGCCTAGACAGACTTATGGATGAAGAATGGCCTGTTTTAATTCTTGAACCAGAGGAGGAAGGAATTGAGTCTGCTTGTATTGTGAAAAATGCCACTTTTGACAATGTCCTAACACAAACCACTTGCTCAGCCTTTCGACCATATGTAGTCATGTTACTGGCAAGGTTTATTATAAGTTGAGTCTAAGGTAAGAAGTAAGAGAGCTATCTGATAGACAGACTTGTAGATTTGCCAGTTGTAATTCAAGAGTTTTAATCCATGGTCAGAATGGCCCATAATCAAAGCTGTGAGGTGT
This sequence comes from Scopus umbretta, assembly GCA_013400535.1. Classification (NCBI taxonomy): domain Eukaryota; kingdom Metazoa; phylum Chordata; class Aves; order Pelecaniformes; family Scopidae; genus Scopus; species Scopus umbretta. The sequence goes on from VZTL01039119.1 coordinate 4,012, forward strand.
GTTCACCTCAGCGATCAGTTGTAGTCATGTCTGGCTTCAGTCAAAAGCCAGTAATAATTTCTACAGGTTTGTCCTGACAGCACGTAGTTACATACTTGAATATTTATATACAATATAAGCATTTATATAATGCATAATATTTCTACCCAAAGTCTGAGCAAGTGGTGAAAACTGGTGAAAACATTGTTTTGCCTTACCTTAGGTTTAAATTCACTAACAACTGAGGAAGGCTCAAAGACTATCTTTGTATTGTCTCAGATGGTTAAAAAAACCCCAGAAAAACCAAACCCCCAAAAAACCCCAACCCGCCCTGTACTGTATACCCCCATGCTCACATTTCTGAACATAGAGAGCTCAGACGGCAGCACAGCCACCCTGTTTCCTGATGGGTGTGAGAGTCAGGAACCCCCTGGGAACAGAGTGGGGGAGGGATGGTACTAAACCTAAGCCCATCATAGGATCCTTTGTAGGTTTAAAGAAGAGAGGTCTCTCGTGCAGGTCTCCTTGCTGTTAAGGCATCTTGAGGAGGTAAAATTGGAATGACATCCAAGTTCTCTCGCAGAAGGGCTGTGAAATGTTCACCAACTCATTAGCAGAACCCTGGAGGGGTGTCAGAGACTTTTAAAACTAATTGAAGTGCTACGCTGATACCACCTTGTTGGCGGTACAGTTGGGCCTGTTTAAACCTGTCTCTTTTTGGCAAATAAGCTAAAAATAGAGTAAAAGCATTTAAGTTGTGGATATTTTAAATAACGACCTAACTTTGGAGCACTCTGTCCCTAAGGGATGGGCAGATAATTTTTAAAACACTTGCTCAACCTCTCAATGTAGAGCTGCAGGTATCAGACTTTTGCAGCTGGACTTTCTCTAAAGCAGCATGAGGTGATTTGAGAATAACTTACAGTCAGAGTGGAAGAAGGACCAGGGAAGTTCTTTAGGGTGTAGTGGAGAGCATGCATGGACCCTAAGGGACTTTGTGCCACCCATTAAGAACTGTCTTCTATATCATTACTAACTCCTAGGGTAGTGAAAGGAAGCAGCCTTTTGTAGGGGGCTGTGCCGTGTGCTTTGCCCTGTCTTTGGTGCCTGGCTGGTCACACGGTAAGCCAGTTCAACTTGCTGAAACAAGGGAGAACTGACCCCGCCAACGAAAGCTAGTAACTCGGTGTGCAGTGGTTTTGTTTGCTTGTTTTCACGTGGAGGATTGGGTTGAATCAGCTTACTGCGTGATCAGGTGAACACCCCTGCCCGTGCAAGGAACATGTTTGGAGTTTGAGAGTGGGGAAGGAAGTAAGGACGCTGGAGCATAATTTTTCCCCTTTATGCAGTGGTAAAAGGTTATGTCAAGTCGTCTAGCCTTGCCCCGTGTTACATAGTGGTGGCCAAGTCTCAACTCCAGCAAAAAGTGGCATTTTGGCAAGCAAGTGAAGCAGTCGGAAACGTTTCCATGTTGCACTTTGAGAGGGCTTAAGTGTGGGGTTAGTGACTTAGGAACCATTTTACTCAGAGACCATTTTTAGTCCCCCTCAAACAGGAGAGCAAGGTCTGCTTTCTTTAGAACAAAAGGTGAAGTGGAATGTAACGTGAGAGAGAGAATCCTGTAAAAGCATCACCACAGACTTCTCCACTGTCTCCACTGCACACTGCCCACTTGGCGTATGGATTAATGAGCCTTCACGCCGACAGAGAGAGAAGGCAATCTCTTACTGAGGCCTCAATCCCAGCACTGTACAATGGGTGGCTTTGAGAGAAAAAGTAATGTAGACCGGGGGGGGGGGTGTGTGTGTGCAAACCAAATGGTACATGTTGCAAAGTAGATTTCATTAGTATCACAGCAAGCCTGTGCTACCCTAATGTTTTCTATAGCGTATACAAAGAAACTTAACTTTGATGCTGTTTTAATGCAGTGGAAGTTGCCACGGCAACAGCTTTCCCAGTACTCTATCTCATCAGTATACGCAGGAAACATTGTCTGTCATGAGCATTAGAGTTGTGATACTTTTTCTCAAGCATGAAAACTGTAAAAACTACATTTTGGACAGTGTTGTCAGACTTAATCATGCTTGAGCAGGGATACACACATGCAGACATATATGTGCATTTATTTTTTAAAAGAGTTGGTGGTTCATTCAAGTTTTAGGAGTCTATAATAAATTACATTTCTAATCTAGCTGATGGATGGCTCTGCAGCTAAAATGGGAAAAGTGGTGTATGGAAATACAGCTGCCCTAATTCTTGTTCTCTGTCTGCAGGAAGCCTTGGAATCATGCCAGACCCGGGTTTCGAAGCTGGAGCTCCATCAGCAAGAACAGCAAGCACAACAGTCCGAAACGGTTAATGCCAAAGTGCTCCTGGGGAAATGTATAAATGTTATCCTGGCCTTCATGACTGTCATCTTAGTGTGCGTTTCTACTATTGCAAAGTTCATTGCTCCTATGATGAAGAGCCGATTTCATATCATTTGCACTTTTTTCGCAGTGACATTGCTGGCAATATTTTGTAAAAACTGGGATCATATCATTTGTGCCATAGAAAGGATGATTATACCAAGATGAAGCTGCTGGTCTGGCTGCTTTCTTCCCCCACCCCACCCCTCCTCCTTTCCCTCCCTGTTTTTTTAAGTGCTGTATGTATACAAATTATTTTCTGTCAGTTTAAATGTGCAGACTGGATGGAGAAGGCTACAAAGACTCCTGGACTTTAAGGTGTAAATACATAAATGCATACTTGTTTGCAGTCAGTTGCCTGTTTGATCAGATTGTGTCTAATTGGCTATATCTGTGATGACCTGCTCGCTGATGTCAGTCTTCTGCCGTAATCCCTAGCAGGTTTTCTGCTTTACAAATCCACACCCACAACAGACGGTATGATGCTCTGGGAAGGATCCAAGCAACTGCAAACGTCAGGCGTGCTCTTTACTGGACTGGAGCGCAAAGAGTGTGATCAGGAGGGAGTGCACCATCATGTGTATCAGCCCTGTTAGACTAATAAGTTAATTTTATCTCTGAATCCAATTAGAATGATAAGCCAAATTATACAGTCATATGTATTGTTAGTTCGGGATTCTAAATTAATGAGTATTTGTGTATGGGGTTTCTAGTCTTCAGGACCAGCAAAACTTGATGCTTCTGCTAGTAACCCTTTGCACAGAGAGTTTATTGTTTGTAATTTAGACCAGTGATGACTATTGACCACAGTTAGCAGATGTTCTATCCTGGCACTCTTCCTTGCCACACTCGGGGAAACACTTAAATGTGGCATAAGGCTTCCAAAGATGAACTGAATTGAATGACAGGATCTCCTGGCCACTTTGAAAGGAGTAAGGAAGCAAGTAACTGGTGGGTAGGTTGTCATGCAGACCAAAGCACTCGCTTCCTTCAAGCCCTGCAACCTGCAAGGGGAAAGGAGTACATGGAGAGGCAACACTGAGGTTAGCCTTCGTCAGCACTGAATTGTCAGGGTGTTCTAACTGAATGCAAAGCAGATAGGTGGTGGGACTCTGGGTACAGTGGATTCCTCTTTCTGGTGTCAGATTAAGGAATGTGAAGAAGAATGAGGGAACAGGTCCTTAGGGGAGCAGGGAGTTAGACCTCCGTAAATATACAAACACTGTGCAGACTCTCTTGACAAACATTCCTGAATAGAATCTGTTAGCATACAGGACTACTGCTAGGAGACAGGGTTGGTTTTGTTTTCTTACTGGAATTTATTTTGCTTGATATAAGAACAGCAAAAAAAAATTTCCCTGAAATCTGCTTGACTTTCAGCCATGATGTAAAAGAAGATCTTTAATTTAAAACAAACAACCAAACAAAAACCCACCCCCCAAAAAAAACAAAACCTACCAAAAAAACCCCAAACAAACCAAACCACCACAACCAGAATTCTTCTCCACTCTCCATTAAATGAAAAAAAAAAAAAAAAGAGACTCTTTCCAGTTATTTGATATTCAGTGTTGCTTACTTTGAAAATAATTGTCAGGACAGATTTTCTTTTCAGTTACAGTGTTTGTTATGCTGGTTTTACAGGTGGCGGGGAAGGGGATGTATGTATGTGTGTATTTATTTTTAATCAAGTGCAATAGTTGGTGTAGAAATTCAGAAAACCTTATTCTGAGGAAAGGGAGTGGGGGAGGGGAGGCAGGGGGAAGAACTCTGACATTTGACCACGATTGGATTAACAGTGAATACAGTTACTTTTTGTGGCTTCAGGAACTGAAGGACAGAATTAACTGCCTAAATAATGGGATGACTCAGCATCTAGAAAATTCAATTAAAACATTTTAAAAATCATTAAAGAATTATTTATATGTGCTACATCTTTGAACCGAGAAATCAGGAAGGATTGTGCTGGCTCGCAGGCACAGGAAATAGATCAGGTCAGGCACACCCATGTTGTCCTAACCCAGCCCTGCCTCATCTTCAGAGGAAGGTGAAGTGGAAAGCAAAAGTCCTGCTGAGGGGGATATGCCTATATAAAGCCCAAACTTACCAACTGTTTTATCCCTGACTGTGTCATAAGAATTATTATATAGATACATTCTTTTCCTTATCGTTGGGGTTTTTTCCCCTTTTTGCCTTTACCCTGGTATTATTCCTGGTGTCCCCTGAAAAAGGGAAGAGGTATTGTGTTATGTATAAATCTCCTCTGTCTTAATTGTTGCATGTGCTCCTGCTGCTGTTCAGTTCAGGGAGACCTTTCTTCTCACCTCTCTTAACCCATTTTGGCACTGTATGCGAGCGTTGCCACAGGCCTTCACCCCACCTTCCAAGTTCCTGTGCTTAGCCTTTTTTTACAGCCAGCTCATAAGCTGTGGAGACTGCTTCCACCAGTGCAGCTCGTAAGCTTTATCTTCACAGGAAGGCCCCTTCCACAATGTTAAAAAGATTAAAAGGAAAAAAGAACTAGCTCTTTCCTGGCCTTTACGTCACAAGAAAGGGTTTCCCTTGGTTTATTTTTATGACCTTTTGATGGGTCCTGAGATCCTCTTGGTTTTTTCCACTGTTTTCAGATTATTTGTTCCTATCTTCATTTTTGAAAAGGCATATAATGTCTTTTTATAGTCTGTACTTTCCATTTCTTTAGCCAATGAGCGTGCTTCTATTCAGAGTCCCTTCCTTTCTGAAGTCTTTTCCTAAATTCCACCACCCGTGTTACTAATCAGCCCTAAGACTTTTTTATTCCCCTCATTTCCACAGGCCACAAGATTATACATCCATTACAAAAAAACAAAGAGTCCTGGTACTGATCCTCAGAAAGCTGTGACTCTTCATGGTGTTTTCTTGCAATCATTTTTATAATCTCCATTGTTCTATTCAGTTTGCACAGCCCACTTCTGGTTTGGCCACTTGAGAAAACACTGTTTGTCTAGCATTTTGTTAACTGGGTTCAGAAGGATATGTGTGCAAGAAAGAAATACCACGTGTGAATAATTTTTATGTAAGAAAAACTCCTTTGCCTGTTGCGCGGTTATATGTTTAAAGAGATAATCCTCCCAGTTTTAGTGTATATAGTTAAAAATGTAATGTCGGGTGGTCTCAAGGTCAGGCAGGAAAAAGGTTAGTAATTTTTCTTACAACAGAGGAAGTTGGTACGATACGACCTGGGGACGCGAAGGCTTCTGCTCCATGGGCATCCTATTACAACCCTGGAAGATGACCTCCATGTGAAATGAGGGTAGAACATAAAATCAATGGGCCTACGAAAAATTGCTTGCTGTCTTGATAAAATCTGAGTCCAAATTGGAAACAGAGGGTCTTGCGTTTCCATAGTGGCTTTTATATCTGGCAGAGGACACCGAAAAAGCTGTAAAGGCTGCATAATGTTACTCATGCAAATTAAAACAACCCTAATTAGTAAATGGGCACAGCACTTCTCTAGGTCCCTGCTGGATTTAAATCACCGGAGGATGTGACACGCATCAAGAAATAAAAAAACAGATGTGAAGGGCAAAAGCCTGCTTTTGGGTGAAACTGCTACAGTTTAGTACAGCCTAAGGCTGCAGTGCTGGGAGGTCTGCCAAGCGGAAGGCCGCCCAAAGGGGAGGGAGGTCTCCCTCTCCCCTCCCGCCTTCACCCTCCCATTTCTTACCTCGTGCGACACGTGTGTGTGTGTTGCAGTCTTCCGTTCGCCATGTTAGCTCACTAGGCTGGAAGAAAAACCTAGCAGAAGAGGTGTGGATAGTTCTCCACGTCTAGAGACTTAAAGGGCTGATGGCGAGGTCGTGCCAGCGCGAAGCGGGGACAGAAAGGGAGATGAGCCTTTTTCTTTCTTGATGCAGTGAATCATTAGCCGCCCCTAAAACTGCACTCTAGGCAGCCTCCCTGCAGAATGATAGGGCAGCTTCAGCGTAGAAAGGTTCTTCCTAGCTTTTGCCTACAGGGAACAGATGCAAACAGTGGCAGGGTGTGGTAGTCCAGGCTAGCCAGCTGTGGCTGTACCCAGGATGGAGAGCAGGCTGGTGGCTGGGCTAGCCGGAGCGGATGCCTGGGCCACTGACTTCGGTGTCGGCATCGCTTCTACCGCTTCCGCTGGGGTTATGTGAGCGTACCCATCTGGCCTGCTGCAAAAGTATGGCTAGGCCATCTTGAACGGTTGCAAGACCTCTCTTAATGAGAACTTTGTTCAGCTTCTCAATCAACTAACCACGCTCTGTCAGGATACCGTTTGCTTTTATGTTCTCGAGCAACACGTCAGACATTCCTGGTATACTCCTTACGCTTACTCATCGTGAGCCTCTAAAACACTCCTGCTCAACAAAAAGTTGCTAGACAGTGTCTTTTTTCTGCTCGGAGCTGCCTGCTAGTCAATTATTGCCCTTTACTTTGACAGTAGTTCTCCAACTGAAAAGCCCTTCAGTTAGTTGTTAATACCTGTTCTATAGGCCCTCAGCAGCTTTTTTGCTCAGAGGTTTCTGGAGAGTTAGTTTCTCGTGAAGGTTAGCACAGTTTTTCTGATCTCTCCCATTTCAGCATTCAGGCCTAAATTAGGTTTCCTCTAAAACTTGTATAATGGATCACTCCACTAGCTTCAACTGTAAGTCCGTTATTGTTGAACATCCAATTAGTCATTGACAGCACTGAATGAGACCCGGTTTAAATTCCTTCTCCTTTCGGCTTTGTTACATGCGTATGTGCAACTTCCCATTTTACTGCGCTCCTGTGATATCTACTTGTTCTGAATTCTTAGAGAAGCGCGATCGCATCTGACTGCTTTTTCGTTTAATATCAAAATGCTCGTGTAACGCAGTGCCTCTGCTGCAGGACCACCACATACAGATCTGATATCTGCGCTACATGAAGGATATTTAAAAGCCAGTGGTTTTCTTCAAACAAATCATGACTGTTTATCTGGGGAATAGAAATTTGGTAGGTGAAGGCAATTGGCTGTAGGAGAGAGACATGATCCACTGACTAGAAGCTGAAGCTAGACAAATCCAGTGTAAGCTTCAGTTTTGTAAACATAAGGGTTACAAGCTAATTATTAGCTACTGAATAACATAAACAAGGACTGCAATGTTAGAAGCTAAAGTTGAATGCTGCTGTTCAAAGAGGAATCAGTTCAGACTTATGTTCGATACAAAGTCAACTGCATAATCACAGGTAGTGCTTTCTGGAGTTAAAATCAATGAACAAGAAATTATTTGGGGGAAAAAAACCAAAACCAACCCAACCTATAGAAGCTTGTGGTTCATTTAGGTGGTATGGAAACCAGCTTTGGAAACCAAGCCCCTTTCCACTATGGTATAGACATTTTACTTCTGGATTCAATGGTACAACAGAAGGTAAACACAGATTAGTTAGTATAATTAAATACTTTAATTTGGATAACAGAATTTAATCACTTCTGCAAGTCCATCTAGGAATAGCAATCAGGCAAGTTTATTCTCCTCTTTTTTTAATCAAGCAAATATTTATCTGCTTTTTTCATTTACCATCATGCCAGAACATGGCCTCTAATTAATTCTATTGCTCCCCTTTAAACTGCAAGAGATTATAAAAGGCTCGTTTTCAGATAAAGTTTGAATGGTCTCTCTGATGCCAAGTAGAATCCAGCAGAACGAATCGGACAATTTTACATTACAGCAGTGAAAGGATAAGAAAAGTTTAGTTTTAATTAATGGAATTGCTTATTTTCCCTGAAAAAGCAAACTTGAGATGATGCTGTACATAAAGACTGCATGAGGACTAGTCAAACTATCTCGTACGGTTGATTTGCTGTATGTTTAGCGTATTAAGTTGTACCGTTGTTGAAAAGTTTTGCACAAAGCCACCTTTCCTTTTTACCCAGGGAACCTGGGTCTGGTAGTATCGAGGTGTACCAGAAATCGTCTGTTCTTACTGCCTAAAATTAGTTGTCTCAGTGTGTGATCTACAGTGTTTCTCATACCATTTTCATTTTGTGCAGCACTGTGGAAAGATGCAACTATGACAATGTAATTTTTGTATATTTTGTTGTATAGCCATGACTGCCTCTGAGGTGCCATTAACATTTTTTAAAAAATAAAAATATTTACATTTATTTGATGACAAACATTGTTTCCTAAACTTACTGTCTGATCACTCCAACCCCTATCAGTTGTTCTTTGTCAGTAACAAAGTTATTCAGTTGACAGTGACGAAGTTACTTAATTGGGTGTAAGACCCAGCTTTAAAATACTGATGAAACTGAGTATTCTGCTGCAGTTTTGACCAAAACTAGTAATTTGAATTTTATTTACAGCTATGACATGGCAAAACTGCAAACATCAAATGAGGTATCATCATTGTTCTTCTCCACAGCTTGTGTGAACATGCTATGCAATCGTGATGCTATTGTGCCAAGCAGTTGGACTCGCTCTGGATAATTTTGGGGGAAAACTGAATTAGAAACCCAAGCTGAATTTTTACATTATTGTCAGAAATTTTGGTCACATGTGCCAAACATGTAATACTGACATGCCTAATAGTTAACACAGCTGACATAAAGCAAAACATTTGCATTTATTTTTCACAAAGCAGAGTTCTTGTCAGCTGGCACCGGTAGCCATTGGGAATGATACTATTTTTATACCAAGAACAGAGTGGGAGGAGTGCGTTAACAGCGTGTAACAGCGATTTGCTTTGTGCTCACGCCGTACTTCCTATTTCCTCCCATTCGAGGAAGCGGCATCCAGCAGCTCCCGTGTCACCTGCAGATTTTCCAAGGTCTTGTCATGCTCAGTTTCACGTGGGTGCCTGGGACTCGGCCTGTATGAAGGCTAACTCCGCTCACGAACAGCGGGTTCCCCCCCAGCTGCTGATAACTTTTCCACACTTCTGGCACAGGCTGAACAACCCCGATGTAAAAAAAGGCATCTCACTCATCATCAGTTGTTCATAACTCCGGCTTTGAAGAGTGTGCAAAACACGCTGGTAACTGTTTTGGCACCCAAAAATAGAAAGGCAGAGAGGAAAAAATACAACGGTGCTGTTTAACTTGGCACAGAAAGAGAAGTGTCACTCATAGCCAACTTGTGGTCACTATACAGGGTTAGCAATCCCTGGATGAGACAATAACCCTTACCAGCAGCGAACGCTGAAAATAGTCGTGTTGGTGCTCCCAATACCTCCGAGAACCACAGTTGTATGAATGTGCTGGAAACCATCTGAAGGCACCCAAGGCTTCATCTGCTACTACACTGCAACTTGTTTTGCAACACCAAAAATTGCTTTGAACTAGCTAGTTCAGACGCTGCTAGCAGTGCAGTTTAAGCTTCATGATAAATGCTTCCTGCAAGCACGTGTGCCATCGCTCTGCTCGTGCCGCTATGGAAGAGTACAGCAATCAAACGGCAGGTTCTGCTCCCAACTAGCACAGGGTTGATATAATTGAAAGGAGAAATTTCCACGCTGTGGAAATCCTCCCCAATTCATGTTTGCGCTGTGGACTTGGGCGACAGCTCGTTAGTTCTGTGAAGTTACCTAGCAGATCGATGCCACGTTACCCCTTACGCACAGCCCACCACATTCAGACAGAAGTACGGCAGAGAGGCTGAACTCCCCTGCCTTAGGACAAGCTTGAAGCCAGCCAGTGCTAAGCTGCTGAAAGAAGCATCGACACGCTTTTGACGGAAACTTTAGGAACTGAGCTTGCATTTGATGTAGTCGTGATCCCTTCAGTTGGTGAGCGTGTGGTTGTACCCATCTGTGTGTGTAAATCTGGAAAACCTCTTCTTAGTTAGTGTGGCTAGAATGGAGTCAATCTAATGGTTTTGACGGTTTTGGACTAGATGATCTTAGAGGTCTTTTCCAACCTTAATGATTCTATGATTCTATAATGGAAATGAAAGCACAGTCCAGACTGAAGCCTGTAAGATACGAGAACAATATACATAAATGTGAAATCTCCTTGTAGCCCTATAAATTCTCTCTGTATGTTTCTGTCGAATACCATTTCAGTAAGTCGGTACTGGTCTGGGAAACATCCTTTTTCCCCATAGCCACAGACAGATGGTTAAAGGGGAAGGACGCAGACAGTCAGTGTTTATAGGCAGAAGATACTCCCTGTACCTGCTGAATGGAAAAGTAGCGAACCCAACACCTGTGTGGTGATCAGCAGTCCCATACAACACATTTGCCTGAACGATGGCTTCATAAACTGCCTCAAGCTTTACATCTACTGATGTCCTATGTGCAAAAAATGACATTCCGGCCCCGCTGAGCTCAAGACCAAAACCCTGCTGAGTTTACCCAGGAAAGACTCTTCTCACAGCACTATAGCACTTAAAAGCATCCTCTGATTGTGCAGTGCCAAAAATACTCTTTTTCTCAGGCAATCTACACGCAACAACGTACGGTTTGAGCTCTCCACCACAAATAGCACACTACTCGGTCACAGCCGCCTCTGCCACAATTGCATGAGACCACGATACTCTCTGGACGCTTTCAGGCTCTGCTGACTCAGAGGCTGAACAGAGCTTGTACTCCCAACGCTAATTCCCCACTTGGCCTCTATGCTGCTAGGTTGGATTCAGGTCAAGGTGACATAAACTAAGCATGGATTAAACTACAGGTATGATCAGCAGCATGTGTGCATAACAGCAAAACCCTTCTCTAAAGATATGCCACTGGGCTACAGGAGCTTGAGGATTTATCTAATCTAGCAACTATTTTCAGCTTGCTCTCACTGAGGCGGCAAGGAAGTCTAAACAAGCTTTCAAAATCATCAAGACATTTTCTGACCATACTTACACAGTATCTTCCTCCAAAGAGCGTATCTGCAAAACACATTGAAATATTTTCCTGGGCTTCTCTACATATTTTACAGCTCTTTGTATGTTGCTCTCTTTGTGTGAGGATGAACTTTGCTGCTCTGTGAAATGCTGATCTACCCAGAACTAAGCTGACATTTAAAGAGACATAAAAAATCTCTAATACTGTCAACCAAAACCCTTGAGGGCTCTAAATTAAATCTGTTTACTTTTACTTGAGCCCCACAGTGAATTTAAACAGTGTATCTTAAAAAGACTTTACTTTTTTGTAAAATAAACTACTGAGATCTGTAGCTGCATAAATTTCTATTTCTACCACAAACCTGTGTTGTGGGAGATGTTTCAAAAAGGGGAATTTGCCACTGTTGGAATAATCCAACATACTATAAAGGTATTATACCTGCTCCCTTTAGGTGCTGACTTAATTAGAAGAGTAAGACTGACATAAACAAAGAGACACAAACAAACAAACCCCAATATGTGCTTCCCCTCTCTCCTCAACAGGATGGCTTCTTTCCATATTAACTTCTCTCTCATTTTTTTTTTTTTT
>VZTL01039123.1:0-12811 GCA_013400535.1 Scopus umbretta
CGCTCGGACAGCGGGGCTCCCGCGGGGCTCCCCTTCCCGCCCCGGGCGCTCCCCGGCGCCCTCCTTTCCCGGCCCCGCCAGGCGAGCGCCTTCTCCTGGGGCAGCGGGGGCTCCCGAAAAGAAAAGCCCCTCGCCCCCCCGCAGGAGCTGCCGCAGGACGAGGGGCCTCCCCGGGCCGAGAAGCCGCCCGTCCGGGGGTCCCCCCCCCCGNTCCGTGTGTCCCCCCCCCCGCCCCGGTTTCTCGTTGCGGTGCTGTAATGGCTCCCTCCCTGGCGCTGGGGACAGCCGGGACGCCGCTGCCCTCCTCCTTCAGGAAAGAAGCAAGCCCGCTCATCTCTGTTTTGCCCATTTAAAACTTCGTGAATCTTTCCTACAATGTTTTCTATACAGATCCAGTAACCCACCTTATTTGCTGGTAATGATGGCTAGGCTCCTTTTTATGAGTCAGATTAGAAATCGGACATTAATTGTAAAACTCGTAACTTGCTAATTAGCTGCAAATAAACTATTCATTAGTGGCAAATTAAAATCAAAACACACCTTATTCCTCCTCTCTGACACACGATTTTGAAGGCACGTATTGTTTCAAACTACAGCCTGTATCACTGGCACAGCAAATTGAGATCTTGAAAGGTTTCTCTCCAGGATAAATAATTAAAATATATTCTACTTTAATTGACATTATAGAGGACACAAATGAGGTTTTCCTTTTAGAAAGAAATAGCAGTTTCTAAATAAAGCTTTGCAGGCTGCAGAATGGAGGTTTCAACCAAATGAATAGTCATTACTACCTTTTCAATGATGTGGGCCTTTTGATCAGAAAAGAAATTAGCTCTAAAGGACAGACAATAGGAAGCCTGCCCTGCAATAGGAAGAAAATTAGATGGCTAAGGCTCTTAACAACACCTATTTCTATAAACCATGGAGCTTCTTGCTTTTCAATTACAGCTGTTCATTTCATATAAGGAAAGTGGAAAAACACAGGGGGACTATAAACTCTGTTGCACCAAAAAAGCCCAAGATAGGGCAGGCAGGCGGTCTTCCTATTTCCCTTTGTTTTTATTATAATCAGTTAACTAATATCATATATTTTATAATACCAAGAGTATCGAGTATAGCATTCTCTAGGTCAATCAAGCAATCAAGATGGACTATATTCAGAAAAGGAACTAGTAAAACATGAGAAACTTTAAGTTAGGTAGTTCGATGTTTCCACTGCATATCAAATAATATATTTTACATATGCTTCTCATTCTCATGTGCATTTTTCAGAGAAAACAAAACAAGAGAGTGAAGATCTTGAGGAAGAAAATGCTGACTAACACTCTGCCGTCTTTTGGCTATAGTAAAAAACTAACTCCAATTCTTCTGAATTGAAATGAATGTTCTTTCATTATACTCAGGACTGAGAGATTATTTCAGACATGTTCTCCCCGCATTACTTTTAACTCATATATCTTGGTTATTTTAGAAATCATACCCTTACTTTTAAAACTTAAAATTAACTTCTTGTATAATAACTTTACGATATGGGTTCTCTTTCAAATTATTTCGTTTGGACATTATCTTTGAACATTGTTATTTCTCCTGAGTATAAAAATAACATAAGTTTTCTTATGAATCTAAGACACAACCATAAAAGCACACCTTTCTTCCTCCACCATTTCTCCCTAGCCATACTTCTATGATTAGGTGTAACAAGTAGATGATAATTTGCTATTAGCCATGCAATATACTGTAATTGAAATAATCTTTCAGGGATGATTTGAACATGTAATAGTCACAAAGCTTTATTGTAAACAAGTCCTGTTCTTATATTGACTCAGCTGGACTATAGAGATCTCTTCAACAAATAACATAAAATCACAGAAATCCCACTCCTTTTTCCTCCTTCTTCCTGTTTATCTATTTATTTATTTAACTTTCTTTCATTCTTTCTTTCTCCTTTATCTCTCCCTTTTCCTTTCTCTTTCCCTTTTCCTTTTCCCCCTTTCCCTTTCCCTTTCTCTTTATTTTTCTCTTTCACTTTCTCTCCCCTCCCTCCCCCCATTGTACAATTTGTTTAGAAATAAGGCAACACGGCTAATTCAAAAGGGTCATCAAATATATATGAATGTTTTTTGCTGTGATAAGGTGTCTTATAATTATCCTTCTCACCCTCAAACAAGTAGGTGTTCCTTGTTCAGAAAAATAAATCACATTTATCTTCTACCTAGAAGGGGTTTTAATGTGAAATATGAATGACAGCTCTTTATTCAGTGCCTGTATCCCCCTTCACTCCTGCTTTGGCCTTGTGATATATAGGAATAAACAATAGGAAATAGTTTAATCTGTTAAGAATGATCTCCTAACTCAAAAATTAGAGTCACTAAAGTGAGTATTTGAAGTAATCTCCCTGCTTGAGATTAGTTAGAAGATTATGACTAATGCAAATCTCTGTCTCACTTTTTACTGGGACAAAACTTCCATTTGTTTTGTAAGATCTTAATTAAAATTTCATTCTATTCTAAATGAATTTGTCTAAGAAAAGTTACCCATACTAGCTAGTTGGGAAAACTTGTCTCCCTGCAAATAGGCAGCTCAAGGCTCACTGAGACTTCTGCAATTCACAGTACAAAACCTACATAAAGATCTGCATCAGTGAGGAGACTAAGAACTTGGAAGAACCCAGTACTGGTGCTGCAATTCTCATTCCAGACCTCACAGCAATGTTTTACTTCTGATAGTATCTTCAGCCCCTGTAAACAAGTGGAGAGCAAAGAACTGTCTGCAGGAGAAGTAGTGAATCTAAACTGACCTCGACTCTCAAAATCTGGAAATCTCACCTAAAACTGTTGAAATAACAGAGCAATGAGATTTTGGCACAAAGTTCTACTAAGAATAGAGAAGTAGGGAACCTAAAGAGCTTTGAAAATTAGACTGAACAGTTGGTGAGTGAGGCTATGTTGGAGGGGTTGGACATGATTGGATCTAAAAGACATCAACACAAGCTCAGTGTTAGCAGGGAGAGGTTTCAATCCCTTTAGCCCTCCCAGGCCTCCATGGAGATCACATGGCTGGCCATGAGAGCAATTCACTAGACCTGAAGATCCTTTCTGCTCCTGTTTTTCCTGACATATATTTATAAATGAGGGCAATATGTGCTCCACAGCCTTTTGTAAAGAAAATGTATGCATACACATATACAATAGGTATAGAATAACAGAAACGGAACTCACTGAAGAATCAGTTATTATATGGACTGTTTTCGTGGCACAAACACATTTCTGACCTGAACATGAGTCACAAATAACTATACCATTTAAATTAATATTCAGCACTCATTCTCTATTTCTGTAATAGCTCGAATCAATTACCTGATTTTGAAGGTATCTCCCAAGAACTACTCAATTCCCAGTCTTTGCTGAACGGTGCAAAGATTCATGACTAACCACCATCAGAACTCTCTATTACTGCTGACTTAAAGATGCAATGGCTGCTTATGGCTATCAACAATGGAGCATATGCTTGAAGTTCCTATTATCTATGTTAGTGGTCAAGCTCTTCATTGACTCTCTAGATAACACCTCTTCTAGTTGGGCAAGTACAGTTGGCACTTGCAGAGGAAGAATTTATACAATGATACAGAAGTTAAGGACTTATAAAATAGATATTTCAAGGCCACTTTTGAAATAGGTGGACTAGTTACACAATGTGCATCTAGAGGGACATGATGGACCTTGCTGCTGGTGCACCCATCACCTTTCTCAGACAAAGAATCTGATCAAACCCCACTTTTCTTTGGTTAAAAGGCCCTTTGATTCCACTAGAGTCCATTCTCCAGACCTATCAGGAACATGTGCAGGGTAATTACTGGGAGATGGTGCTCCTTGCTCCATGAAATAGTGATGAGGTATGGAGTTTCTAGGTGGATTAGACATTGGGTCTGAATGTGAGTGAGGGTCACAGGACCCTCATCATTTTAGAAAAGAAAAAATACTCCACCAAACACAACCTTATTCTGGCAGAAGAAAACAAAAGGCTACTCAGTGAGTGTTGCACAGAGGGGAAGAGGGGATTTGGTATGTAGTCCTGCGGCTACTTCCTGAAGAACCCTGTTAGGAAGTGAGGAAGTGCTGTGTGATGCAGGAGAAGCTACAGGGGGAAAAGGCTTCAAAAGGAACCATTTAGTGGCAGAGAAGGGAAGCCAGGTGGGAGACCATGCAGTCTGTAGGGCAGTTTATGTGCTCTGTGGCATGGCTGGTTTCCCTTTTGCTATCTTTTCCTGTTGTCAGCTGCCACTGTCTTCCCGGCCCACACTTTTGCAAAACAGCCCGTCAATATAAGGCTCAGTTTCTTTTTGAAAAGGATTCCTTGACCTCTTGGAAAATAGTGTAATCTCACAAAATTGTCATACTCGACTTAGACTTTGATTTACCTTGATTTGAAGATTTCACAAACAAAGCATATCTAAAGGATGTCCAGTGAAGTGTTAGGATTAGCATTCAGAAGTATGTTGTACAGAGGCTGTTTAACCCATAGCATTGTCTGGTCCAGTTTATTTATTAAAGGGTATTTGGACTGGAGCTGAAAAATAATTGTAGGTTGATAAGAGAACACTTGGTATTTATAATTTTAATCAATGCTAATGCAGACTTGATTTCTGTATCTGTTTTCCAATTTCTATATACAAACTCCACAAAGACTCAAGCCTGCACTATTTGCACACCAACGGCTCCCAGTAAAGCCAATGGAAAATTAGGGGGCGGTAGTTGTGCCCTAGCATTGCATGGATAAACCAGACTGTTCTTATTGACAGTGACACTACTTCTCATCGCAGGTTCAGTCAAGCTAAACTGCATGAAGAATGGCAGCTAACTCAGGCAAAGCATTGCAACATTCATATATAGTCATTAAATAGAAATGAGGACCTTATTCTTCCATTCTCCAGATTCCATTAAATCAAATGAACTGCAGGTTCTATTTTGATGCTTTTATGGCTCTTCCTATCATGGTATTTGAATACATTACAATAGTCAGCGCAGTTTTTACTTAACAACATTCCACATGAGGCAAGGAAGTACTAGCTCTATCTACAGATGAGAGATTCAGATGGTGAACATAATAATGGTGCATGAAAACTTTCTGAAAGACATAGGAAATATGTGGAATCAGATCTCTTGGGCTAGATCATATTAGCCCAGGGCTTGATCATCTTGCCTGTTTGTAATAGATCGTGTCCATTGTGCTGGGTTTGGCTACTATAAAGAAAATTATCTCTATCCCAGCCAAAAACCAGCACACCCATAAGTATTACAAGCTGAAAAGGACTCAAAGCAAACCTGAGCTAATGGAAAGGGAACAGTTAGGTCTACATTTTGTAACACTGGGAACAGTCCAAACAAAAAAACAGGACAAAAGAATCCAGAGAATGGAGAAAACATTATCAATCCCATCTAAAGCGCTACATATTTGTAACTCAGTTAAATAATACATAAAGAATATGTTTTGGTTTGAATGAGCTGTGGACTGATTAGAGTAGCATGGAAAACATTCTATTACAGTAATTATAGCAAAAAAAGATGAAACCTTCTAAAGAGCAAGAGTTAGTCTGCACAAAACATTTTTTTCAAGCTCATGCAAGACACAGTTAAGACAGATGGTCGTGGCTGACAGCTAGGACGCCTACTGAAACACAGAAAACCTACACCATCATGTACCAGCAAAACCAGGAATAGTAATCCCATGTCCCTCCCTAGCAAAGTTTCTGTGGCTCCTGTGCTGCCTGGTTAACGGGATGATTTCCTCATCCAGGCGAGGGCACTCTGTGCTTCCTGCAGTGTTAGGTGCTTCTCACACGCTGCCACAGGATGCACAGCTAGCAGGTAGAACGTTGTCATGTAAGGGAAAAGTGTTACTATTTTTCCTATTCAAAACTAATCACGAGCCATAGAACATATTTAAATTCACAGTGTTATTATTCCTTTGGATTTCCTTAATTTTAAGTGTCTGAGGAAATGAGAGCTACGGAGAAAAGCTGTCTGTGCTGTTGTATAGCATGAAAATGAACAATCAGAATTAAGCAACAATCAAACTTCCCAGACTAATCATTTTCCATTGATAACTATTACACCATGACTGTAGATTAATCAAGTAAAGACGTGAGCTTGAACCAACTACACATTTTTAAGGTTTACTACCTTATGCTAGGGAAACCTGCACACTTCCACACTGAAGGCTGATGTGAGGACTGCTGGATTTACACAGGATTGATACTTATGCTGTTACAGCTTACTTAAAAAAACTTTGTTTGAAGATTAAGAGCAAAGCCAAGTTCCACTGTTTGCTGACTTGTTAACCTACTGCTCAAAAAAGGACCAGACGGCACAGAGGACACGAACTGGTCAAAGAAAATCCTTTATTCCTAGGTCTTTAGGTCTGATCCCGGAGGGTTACAGAAGAAAATAACTGCTATCTGGTAGGTGTTGCTGGCTTATGTACACTGAGCTGGAAATCCTTGGTTCCCTTACTCTGTACTCATTTTTGCATCATTAACTCTTCAATAACTTGCAATTATAACTCAGTCATCGTGAACTGAATGTCGTAAGGGGACTGTACATAGCACTCCTGCACATAAAGAGCCCTCCAAATTAAATTGGCAGGAAAGTGTGGATAAACAGGTCTTATTGCTGTTCATACCAGTACATTTGTGATGAAATAGAGGACTACTGAGTTGAAAAACAAATGCTAAACAGGTATTTCTCCCTATTCCTGAGTAGACATCAGACACATAAAAAAGCAGCATTTCCACACTCGAAATTATATTGGAGAAATTGTTGCTACAATATAAAGTAGCATGCAAATTTTCCTTATTACTTATCACCTTCTGGCCCTGCTACCACTATGCATTTGATCTATTTTCCATTGAGCTAATTAGACAACTAGCAACATGAACTATTTATGTATAGACTTAAAGAAATACCCGACCCTGGGCTTATTGCCTAGAATAGAGCTGAAATGGTTATACTAATCACACATCTGCCAGTTTTGTCAGCTACATGCTTGCAAAATGAGAGGGTTTTTTTAAATTATGATTTTTACTTACTATGCTCATGGCATCAGGCCAGGTCATGCGTGTTTGCTCAATAAGATGTTTCAGAACCATGACAATTACCGCTTATATATCTCAAGGTCATGTAATATCTAAAGGATGATGATGACATACTTGTAACACATTGATCTAATATAGACTCTGATTACACAGACCGTTAGTGTGATCAATACTGTTTAGCTTTTCATGTTATGCCTGTCATGCTCCCAAAATTCTAGTGTTTACAGATTGATAAAAATGCTACAGGTAGGACAAATATATATGTACACACACACACACACACGCACATTGGTAGATATAATCACTGAGCAACTTAGAGCAAGAACAAGACAAAACTGAAAAATCTCTTTCTATTTTGTTTCTGTGGTAGTTGCCTGAGACTGAATTGGTATTGCCACTTAATAGTGAAGTTGCAGGCTAGGCACCATACAGCACAGACCCTAACTTATTAATGGCAGAACATACTTTGTTCATCATTCTTTTTGCCTAGAGTTAAGGTAATATTATATAAACTTATCAGTCTTTTTGCATCATCATTTCTGAAGTTTGAGGCATAGGAGCAGGCACAAGTTTGAGAATACTCTCTGTTTTGAATTGCTCTCTGCTTCTTTTCCGGAGAAAGGGTAAAACGATCAAAATTATAGACAATAAGGTATATAGTCATCAGAATAAATTATCTATTGATATAAATTTTACAATGTCATTGTATCATTGACTTTACTGCACCTGCAACTTACAGCATATGAAAATACAACCTACTGAATTTTTTAGAAAACAGATAAGTAGTCCCTTTACTCCATCTTTATAAAATGCATAGAAGAATGGTAATGTAATTCACTGAGGTTAACGTCAATGGTATGATTTTACAAGTGGCTTGAACAGACTGATTAAAATTGGTTAAAATAATAGATGTCTCCATATGCATATTCTCTATCAAGAACAGGACTCCATAACATGAAAAGAAAAAAATATATAAAAATTAAAAGAAAAAGGTTGCGCATAGCATATTTTCACTTGCTTGGTATGAATTTTGTGTTACAGAAATGTGTTTAGTGATGTCACTCGAGCTAACAGACTAGTGCAATAGGTGCAATATTTTGTGGAATAGCTTATTTCTAAAAAATCAGATGTGTCCATGTAAGTGGAGACCAGATAAATTACTATAAAAAATGTAAATGGCTGAACAAGAACAGGATTACAAATCATAAGGTAAAACCATTTTAGTACAAATAATGAAGCGATATTACCACTACATGGGATTTTTTGGTCTTCAAGACATGCAACAGTGCTTATAATCTGTATGTGAAATTACCATGTTTGTGTGAGCATATGGGGTATTAGCAGGTGTAAATGGCCAACAAAGCAGTTGTCTATTTGCATGTGTGTTAATGGTAAACAGACACACAATTTAAGTTTACATCTGCATATTCATTACGTACACAGCCGGGACAGTTTTAAGTTTTGAGTACCAGACCTATAAGGTCCAACTGTAACATGCCGAAAGTCATATTAAATTCTAAACTGGAAGGTTGGTATAAACACAACTATCACTAGGTTTCAAAAATGCAGACCAGATTTTTTTTAATTATTGAAATCAGGCTACAGCTTACTACCACGTTAGATACTATTGATGAACAAATGGGGTATGATGTAGTATCAAGAAAGCTGAAATATACATTCTGCCTAGATGAAGAATTTAATCTTGTTTGTTAGGTAAATTATCTTTGTTGTTCTTTGAGAGAAAATGTTCTATTTTAGGACATTTCTCATGTAGTCAAAATCAATTGCATCAGAACAGTTATATTTGGAGTAGCATCATCCAGTTTTGTGGGAAAAAAATGAACTGAATGGGAGCGTAGCTTCTGGACAAACATGATTTTTGAGTGCTAATTGAGATCAAGTAGCAAACAGTAACTAATCTGGAGTCTAGTAATGCTTGCATGTGTTATGCAGTTAAAGACTAATAGATACAAACAAAGTTAAAATGCCGGAAGTGTTTTGGGGGAATTTGACACACAGCTTCCATGAACTTCAGGCAATGTTGGGAGGTAGCAAGCCCAGGATATTTACTTGTAGCAGCAGACTACATAAAGGAACTCAAGATAACTGGAATCATACTCACTCAGTTCTAAAAAAGTAAATAAAAATGCCATTTTGTATTCTTACTGCTTTTCAATTGCTTATTGCTTTTTAATTAAATCCACTCTTGAACTTATTGCGTTTTCTGGTTGTTAGCTAACACAGCTCAGGGTTCTGCTCTGCTCTTCTTCTGAGAGTTAAATTTAACTAAGTTACTGGATGACAAATACGTTATTGTAGTAGGCGTCATATTACCTGTTTGACTGACTGTTTGATAAGCAGTCATCTCTATTTTTATTATTTAGTTAGCTGCTGAGATTATCTCAAGGAAGTAACTTCCCTTTCTCTCTGCTCACATAGTCTGTAGTATATTCCTATTGCTCTGTCTCATGGGAATGTAACATTCCTGGTCTTACAGCACCTGTTTTCTTAAAACTATTTACTGATCTTTAGTTCTGGTATCAGGATACCAAGTGCCAGATTAAGAGCATTCTGATACGAGTGAAAATCCAATGATACAGTATGACTACTGCTGAGTTACTTTACATTTATCTCAGTACCACTGAAATCCAATGAGAAACTGTAATCTATTTTCTCTTTAAATTGGATTCAGATTTTCACTAAGAATATTACTCAAAATATTCAAACTACAGTTGGATTTAAGTTAGGCCTTTTAGATAGGCTTCTAGATATCCTGAATCAATGGCAAAATTTCAAGTAGGAAATCCGCGGACTGTTGTTATTTAAGAAGACCTAGCCCAGGCAATTCAGGTCTATGAGCCTCTTTCCCAGATTAACCCTGCAGAGACATACAGAGCAGCACTTGTCTCCAGCTCTTGTCCTGGTCCTGTTTCTAGCACAAACTCAAGCTCTGGTAAGGTAAACACAAGATGTGCTACTGAAGGATCAGACCTTTATGTCTGTTATTATACATTGATTTTAAAAAATCCATTAATAAATTGCCTTCAAAGAAAAAAAAATCATAATCCTTCTGAATAGTCATCAAGCTGTAAATGAACCTTAACAGTAAAACTGATGAAATAAATGACAAAAGTTACACGTAATTTTCCTCAGGAGTTACTTACAGTCATTTTAAAGTCAGTACTCTTTAGCTAGCTACCTAAAGCCACTACTTATCTATATGAAAAGTGTAACTAAATTATAGGTGTTTCTTTATTCTACCATAAATTGACATGTTCTAACAAGACAGTTTGTTTGCTTTTATTGTTCAAAAGCCCCAAAGTCTTTACTGTCTGCTTCTCCACTTGTCTTAAATGTTTGATTAAGCACTGTGAGAATTGTCAGTATTGATAAACTTCTTTCCAGTACATTAAGCACTCTAATCCTTTACATTCCTACTCTATCTCCATTGCCAAGTCAGTCAGCTTCCTTAGCACTTGATTTTAGGCCAATATTTGCATTAGAAATGGTCTGTAAATAAAAATTACTGCAGTAGCAGGAAAAATTGTTTTTCTGCATCTGAAGAATTCTGACAAACAGAACACGAAAGGCTCCGCTTGTTCTTCTACAATCACAGGCATTAAATAGCTATCTAGTGAACTAATTACAAGGGGTAAACACAACACTTTTTTGCCAGTTTTCTAAAAATCATAATTTTCATGAGTGGCAATGCTATTTATCTTTCTTTCATGAGCTTGAACTAAACAGGAGTTTTTCAGTGTCTGTACTGTATTTTGGATTAGACTATGTTTATTGTGATGATTTAATAGAAAGAGATTCAGATCAGGAAGTTCAGAACTCAGTATGAACTCCGTTGATTTTTGGCACTGTTAGTGTCAGCATTTTGGTTTTATTTTTTTATTGCATTCCTTTCTTCTGCTCCAACATTGAAATTTATGCCTTAAATATAGAATGTGTCAAAATCTATTTTTCAATGCAAAAGATATTTAATTTAGAATGCAATATTGCACAATTTAACTATGTTTCACTTTATTTCCTTTTTGTCTTTTTGAATTTTGCTTGGGTGAATTCTGGGGATAGAAGCACATTTCAGGGCAGCAGGGACATTCTGTAAATGATGTACATATGTATCAGGATTACACCAACATAACTAAGTTTGGAATTTGTTTCCATATAGATAATCAGCTAGATAGCTGTGTGAGCTACACAACGTTTGTATAGCATATTTGTGAATGCTTCTTCAGATTCAGACTCAACTAATTTCACCAGAATCAGGAATTCTTATTATCGTTTGTCTCTGGCCATACCTATGAGCTATATGAAACAGCATGGTTCTGTTGTGCTTGCTTGTGCTTCACAAATTTCAACCCGCCAAGGGTTTGCCTGTGTATCTGTAGGACACTAGCAGAAAAATTCAGTATCTCCTCTTCTGTATTTTGTGAATGTAAAACTTCTGTAAACTCAAATAGGTAGTTTGGATGCAAAAAGTATTTGGTATTTCAACACTAGAACCATCTTAGGAAATATATTCACACAAGCTTAACATGTCTTTACCTTGTCACAACTGCTACAGAACCATACCATTTCTAAATTAAATCACTGCATGTTTATATTTGTTCGTATCAAAGGTTGACTAAGTTCAGTACATCATTTGCATGTTTTCCTTTTTAAAAGATGATTTGGGAATGCCACAGGCAACACAGAATGAATAACAGTGGTTAGCCAGGGCAAAAGTGTAAATAGCAGGTCCTAACCCTGTAATCTTTACATAGACATTGTTTCCAGGGACAGCAGTAGGTATTTTGCCTGAGTAAAGGCAGAAGGATCAGGCTCTACAGTGCAATTTTATATGAAAATGAAGTGGACGAGATACTTCTATCAGGCTCATTTAAAATAAAATAGGAGGGCTGCCTTTTGTCTGCACTGCTAATAAGAAAAATATGCTAGAATAGAAGGTAATTGTAATAAGGTATGTCCCCATTTTTCTCAATTTTGCCCAGTTTTCTTTGATATGATTATGGATGTCATATATAAATGGTATTTCTTCAGGGTGGATTTATTAATTTTGGAGATGTACATTCTTCTAGTACATATATAAGAATTGACCATTTACACATAGGGGAAGAGAAAGGGTAGAGAGACATACAGAAAACAGACGGTGTAGCAAAGAACATTGTGTCTGCAGCATTCTTCATAAATAACATGAATCACACAGAATTGCCAGAGATTATTTTAATGGCTCGACCCTTATGCTGTTATGGTAATTACAGAAAGAGTTTTAAGCCCCTCCACCAGGGAAATTATGCATCGAAACAGTAAACTTTTGTAATGAATTTCAATTGTTATTCAAAATCCTTTGTCAGAACTTTGGGGATTAATAGTTCCAGCACTTTTTTCTTTCTGGAGAACCATAAACAGTGCTTAAAAAAACAGCAGAAAACATGCAGTATATCTAAAATTGATGCAACTCTTATTGATTTCAGTGAAATGGTGCTGATTTACCCCGAATGAATTCCTGGCTCATCATTGCTATATGTGGGAGAAAACTACTTTAGGATGAAAGGCTCTTGGATAGGCAGGGGTATACTTTACAACAGTTAAGTCCATTTAAGTCCACTATTCACCTGCTGGGTTAGGGAATCAGTTAAGGTTACATATGTCCAGAGTTTCTCAGCCTGTCCTTTCTTTCCTTGTGGAAATTCTGTCCAGGAAGAATTTATG
>VZTL01039128.1:0-32717 GCA_013400535.1 Scopus umbretta
GGGACCCCCCCCCCCATTTCCAGGTCCCCCTCTTTGTCCAGGTGACCTTGGTATCCCCACCAGCTGTAGTCTGCGCACCCAGAGCTGTGGGTGTGCACCATGCTGTGACCTGTAGCAAAGGCAGGCATCGCTGGTTAGTACTGGACTGCTGGTGTGGAAAGTGTGAGTGCTTTAGGGGGGCAGGAATGGATTGGGTTGGATTTGCTGGGCTCAAAGCAGACCAAGATGAGAAGGCCTGGCCCTCCCCAGAAGCTGATGCTCTTTGTAGGGTTGGTGGGTCCTCTCTAGAGAGCTGCAGTGGATATCTACCTCAAAGCCCCACTCAGCAGAGTGTGGGCAGGGGGCCTGGACAAGGTACCACAGGCCACCTTGACTGAAGGCTTTTGTTCTGGGACACATTTGGGACACATCCTGGCAGTGCCAGGAGCCATTTTTACAAAAAAATATGTCTCTGCTATAGAAGTAAGAGCTCTAAATAAAATTACATTCTTAGAATACCCCAAACTTGTCTTATAGGGCTGAATCAGCCAGTTGATTCTGCAGGGATAGAGCCCTGATCGGCTAAAATATTTTTTTAACCAGTGTAAACTTTGTTTAACCACCAACCCAGTCACATTCTGTACCTTGTATGAAAGCAAGCTCATCTAATGCACTGAACAGCAGGCTCTCCCTGCTGCCACCTTCCTAGCCACCATGGTGCTACTGGGGATGACTGCCCCAGGGGCTTTGGCTTCTTCCCCTGGTGAGCAAGGGAAACAGAGGTGAGAAGCCCTCAACTGGAAAATGAAGGCAGAAGGTGAGGAGAAGGCTCTGCCATGGCTGTTCACAAGGAGAGGATTGTTCACTGAATCATTTGGGTTGGAAGGAAAGTCTCACTCCCACTCAAAACAAGGCTAATCAAATCATTGCAGGGTTTGGTGGACAGCTGCTAAGCAAGCATGCCATTTTTCTAGCATCAGAGACCGAAGCTGGGGTTGCCTCTGAGGAAAGGCTGGCTCTCTGTGATGCCTACAGCTTAGCTGCGCCCACCGGTACCAGTGCCTGCCTGGTTTGCTTGCTCTTAAACTGGGTAGGGAGAGGAAGCAAAGAAAGGCTTGTGCTATTCCCTTCTCCACCAAGCCCCAGG
The DNA here is from genome assembly GCA_013400535.1 of Scopus umbretta. NCBI lineage: Eukaryota > Metazoa > Chordata > Aves > Pelecaniformes > Scopidae > Scopus > Scopus umbretta. The sequence continues at coordinate 1,127 of VZTL01039128.1, forward strand.
ATCAACAGATGGGATGGTTTCAGCATCGTAGTGCTCCGTGAAGGCTGAGGTGCACCCCAGAAGCAGCAAAGAGGGGTGCAGGCTGTCCAGGTAGCAGTGCCAGGCCCCAAGGCTGGAGGAGCCATTCGTGGCTGCAAGCCAGGGCAGCTGATCGCAGCCCCACTCGAGGCGATGAGCCCTGCACCGTGGTTCCTTGTACCTCTCTCTGCCCGCTCCCTACATATCAAGGGGTGCAGGGAAGAAAAGGGGGTTCCTCTTGGGGAGGATTTCTGTGTGCAAGAGGCTACCCCAGGGGAGGCGTTAAGGGAACACAGCACAGGGAGTTGTCTGGACAGAAAAAAAATCTTAGTTCAAGCAGAAGCGTGTGTGTGTTTGGGAGGGCGGGCAGAGGAATTTCATTCAGAAGGTTATAACGGGTGCATAGAAAAAGGGGGAGAGTCTGAAAGAAGAGTCTCATTTACTGAGCCTATCTGAGAGTATTTTTTACTCCCAGCTCTTTCCTTCTGGGTGCAGGAATCTGCCCAAGCTATTAGTTTGCTTATCAGAACCACTTCTCCCTTCTAGCCATTCCTCATGCCACAAGTTCAAACCCCAAGCCATCCCTGCCAGACACCAGGTGCAGTGGAGTTTGGGCTGGCAGGGGCCAGCGCTGCCCCAGAAAGACCAGTCTCTTCATGGCTAGAACTGGTGGCAACCTTCTGTGAAGCTCTGTGTGATGGGTTTTACACATATACTTGAAACCACACTATCACTATTAATTCTGGTTCTTCCTTGCCCTTTTCACAGTATCAAAGCACACGGCATTTCATACAGCTTTCTCCAGCTCCTTTCTCTGTCCCTCCAAGGAAGCCCCAGACTCTCCCAGCGCTGCAGGAAGAGGAGGGGGTATATGACGGAGCAATCAAGCATGCTTTGCACTGACTCTGGAGGGGAGGGACTGGTAAACACCTTTTCTTTCCAGGGGGAGAAGATGGCCAACAGGTTGTCCCAGTAGCAGCAGGGAGGTGGGGAAAGAGCTCTGCCTGCAGGCCAGCCTTTCCCAATGCAGGTCATCTTTAAATGGCAGGTAAAGGGGCTGCGTGGAACATGGTGGGTTTCTTTTACCTGAAGAAACATTTCTTTCACAAGTATTCTGTTTTAAAATGATGTAATATATATGGGAAAATAAAAATGGTACATGCAGTGCAAACTCTTTTCCTGGCTGCGTTGAGGGTTTTCTTCCAGAAGCTGTACTCCATTGCAGGGTGCTCTGGGTAGCTCTTGGGTGCATTATATGTTCCCCTGCACAAATTTGCACAAGCTATTTAGTCTCAGTTGCCCCATTAGTTTAGGGATAGCAGGCCTTCTTACACTTTTTCTAGCATGAAGAGTTAAATAGGGAGAGAAATCTGCTGCTGAAGCTTGCTTTGCCATCGCTGAGAAATAGTGCCTTTACAGCAGATGCTGCAGGGATGAGGAAGAGACCACTGTGGTAACCTGCTGTCTGATCAGCTGCTCCACCTGCTCAGAAGTTAAAGATCTTATCTCTGATGTGTCCACACCTCACTAACAGGAAACAATAAAGATAGGAAATTGCAAAGGAAAAGAAAATCCATTACAGATGAGTACAACAGGATTCTCAACTGCCATAAAACACTCCAGCAAGTGACAGGGAAACGTGTGTTCTTAAGAGAGAGGCCCTACACGTACGAGATAGGGCGATGCTACCGCTTTCCTGTACTGAGATGACAGCAATACCTCCTGCCAGCTAACAGCTCTACCTGACTGCCCAGGAGCTGCATTGTTAAGTGGAACTAGGGTTGGCACAAAGATGGGAAACTGGGGCTCCTGCAACAGTCACTGTCCTGGGCTACCTTTCCCAAATACCAGCCCAGATCCCCAGGCTATCCCACTTTCAGCTGCTCTCTTTTCACATGCCAAGACAAGATGTGAGCTTGTACCAAGCTGCCCTCGATTGTTCCCTTTCCTGCACTGCTCTCTTTTGCTCAGAGACAAACCTTGCTGCTTACCTGACTTTTCACCCCTTGCAGGACCAGTCTGGATGCCAGCTTCCACCAACCATTCCTACTGGCACCACAGAGCTCCAGCAGTATCTGTAATGGGTAAAGAAGGAGGTGGTGTTAGGGGGACAGGATGCTTTAACACCGCTGCATGGGGTGTGACAGCTGGGACCATGTGCCTTGTTAATGAGCACACTCCTCACTAATAAGCACAGACACACCCCACCTGTGCTAACGGCCCCCCCAGTCATCCCCACCTGCAGCCACTTCTGCTGATGCCTTCCCACCTCCAGCACTGGTCACTACAGCCCTCGCTTTTGGGGCTGGGAGGAACGTCCCCTTGGAGCCCTAGTCTCTGGGTCACTGGTTGTGGTGGGGGACACTGAGGCCAGGGCAGCCCTCGGTGACTGCGGTGGGGCAGGGGTGATGTTGTCTCCATCAGTTCTTGCTGATGAGCGTGGAGCATCCTTCCAGTTTCCCCGTCACCACCCTCAATATATATATCTGTTGTTCTGGTTGAGAAAAGGAGGGAGTGGGCAGTGGCAGGATTTATGGTTACTGTAGGACTCCGCGGTGTAACAGAGCTGGCTTTACAACAGGGGTGGCTCTGCCTTAGCCTGCAGAACAGCACAGCTGTCATTGTTCAGCCAGCTTATCGATGAATCCAAGTGACTCCACAGCTCCCCTCCACTGCTCTGTCCCATCCCACGTCATTGCAAACAAGTCTGTCTATCTGACAGAGCAATGACAGCTTCGTGCCATTACCCTTCGTGCACCCTGGGTGCCTGGATTTGCAATTTCTACCTCTGAATGCCAGGCAATTGAAATGAGGGACGAGAGATGGAAGGCGGGATGCCTGCCAGGATGGTCTGGGACCAGAAGGCGCCAGAGGGTCTGAACCCAGGCCATGCCCATTTTCTGCAGAATTAATCCTGGGGAATGTGTATGGGAGTGTTGGGAGAAGGAGAGGAGAATGAAGGCTCTGGTAGTAAATTGCTGCAGAGAGAGTGGGGGCTCAGGCTTTCCACACAATCAGCCAGTAGCAGATTAAGCATCAGAATCTAAATAAATATTTACCCTCTAGTTCCTGGTCTCTATAAACAGCCGTATAACATGGTTTGCCAGTTAGTACTTTGGGATTGCTGCAGTGAGATTCGAGCAAGATGAGAATATTCCCAGTCACACAATCTTGCACATACCTGACTGACCCAACACTCTGCACACAAAAAACACACTGCTGAAGCTCTGTCCCTTGCTGTCACTCTCTGTGCAAGCAAAATTAAACCTTAACAAAAGATAAATGGCCCTAATTAAAGAGCCAGCTGATCCTGTAATCCACTTTGTGTCCTGCCCCAAAACCAGATCAAGCTCCTAATTAAATTACAAAAAAAAAAAATTAAGGCCACAACATTATTGAAATATTTGCCTTTGGCCATTCAACCAGAATTGACCCTAAACCAGAATCCAAGATATTGTAGTAGTCTAGATTTAGATCTAGTATTTGAGACAAGTACGTTATCACTAAAACTGGGCCAAGCCCTGAACCACACAGAGTTCTGCAGTAATAAAGTTTTTTCTAGTTAATTTCCAGGATAGGAGATGAGAGTGGGCAGGAGCTGGGAAATCACACTCGTTTTTATCATCTTAATTTTTAAAATAACAATCATTCGCTCCCAGACAGGTTTCCTTCATTTGGCGTGTGTTTGAAGATTCTCAGTCCCTGGCTAAGATTCAGCATGCTGTCATGACAATGTCAGGGATACACTTCCTCCCAAGGGCTTGTTCACATCCCTTCATCTTCACACATCATTTCTACCACTGATATCTGGGATTCCACATGGGACCTGGCTGCATTGGCACAAATGAATTGAAGGAAAGAGGCTTTGATTTCCCAGCTGAAAGAGGAACATGTGCAGCAGTAAAACCCCATGACTGACATGAACTGGCACGAGCACCTCTGACAGCAGTGGCTTTGTGGCAGCGCTGTGAGAATAGCTTGTGGCAAACGGTTTACTAAGCCAGTGGTTTTTTTCTATCCTGTGAATTGGCAGCCAGAGATGTGGATTCTTCTCCAATTCATTCCTTATTCCCAGATCTCCCTGGCTTTCCCCGAACAATCTCCATTAATCGTAGTGGTCTGGGAAAACTCGAGAAGACAATCGTGGAGGTAACGTCTATCAGTTACACCATGGGATGAGATGAGCTTGTTCCAGCAGACATGACTGTTCTGACACGTATGAAGCTGGGCTCTGCTCTGCTTTCCTGGCAGTCTTACAGCTTTCTGGATCAAAGCTGGAGCCTGTCCAGATATCAAGAGCTCTGGCAGAGCAATTTCATGTCTGCACTCAATATACCATTTAGACATACCCTTAGCAGCAGATGGCTGTTGGGGAATCCTGCAGTAACTCAATGCCCTTGGATAGATCACTGTTGTAAAAGGAGGAACCTCTTCTATTGTTAGAAGACCTGACTGAGCACAAAGCAAGCAATAAATTCTGTTTTCTACTTATACCAGTCATTGACGGAGACCGAACCATAACACTGTCTTTATACAAGTCGCATTTCTAATTCAGAACTCCCTCTCCCCAAAAATGCCCCCGCATTTGCTTTAACCATGTCTCTGCCCATCAACATTCACCAAAATAGTCCAGGGAAGTACCCTGGCATTTACCATGTGCTGATTGTGCTTGTCTGGGGGGATTTACACCCGTGATTTAGGTGGCGTTGTTCTACACTTACTCTGCAGACCCTGGACCAAAGGTCAGAAAGCTAAAACTGGAGGAAGCCTACATGGCTCAGATGACACCCTCTTTGAGCTCCATGGCAGCACACAGTAGCACAAGATGTTTCACCATGCTTTTTTCCTCACAATCTTCTTGCAAAAATCTAAACAATGGCAACACATATAATGATCATGGCTCAGCTGCATTTCCTTAAAAATAAAGCAATCCTACTATCAAGGCATCAAGCAGCAAGGCTTTGCTAAGGCAGCAGGCCAGCTTTCTAAGAAGAAATAAGTAATTTTTAGCAGCTGGCACATGTGAGTGGGGGAGACGTAGACCCATAAAGACAGCAAAATTCTGGCACTCTACAGCTTGTTCAGACTTTGACCCTTGCCTTTAAAGCAATGCATAGATGCTCATTTTGTCATTTGCAAACAGTGTTACTCCGGCTGCATCCCCATCTTTGTTTCTCCCTGATGCAGATGTTCTCAGGGGAAAACGCGACTGAGCATCTTTCCCAGCAGAAGTGTTGTGCTCCTTCCCTTCTAGTCTTTGCAGCTGGCAACTCCTCTGCTGCTGAATGGAAAAAAACCCCACTCCAGCAGAGGTTTCTGCTGTGACACGTTTGTGTGGACCGTCATGCCAGGCATAAAGCCACCACGGTAAGAACCACCCCAGCTGCTGAGGAAGTGGCCTTAAAAGCCACCAGAGAAGGGCATCAGGAACAGATACTGTGATCCACTTGCTGTCCCTACCTGGAAGGTGCTCGGATGTGAAGCATCTGCTCTCCTTCACAACTGGCTGCAGCCTTCTGGAGAGGGTGCTGCAAGAGCCAATATTCGCTTTACTCACACATCTCTACATCTGGGAAAAAAAATAAGGAAAAAAAGACAGGCTTGTAATGACTCACTAACAAAAACCCAAACGGAGGTCCTAAATAAGAATAACACCAGGGTTAGAGCTGTTAACTCAAGAAAAGGGTGCACGCTTCAGAACAAATAAAAGAAACATTTGTCCTATCTCCCAAGTGCAGTGGTAAAGAATCTTTACCTTTATTTTTCCTTTGCTAGGAGTTCCCTCCAGGTCCTGTGTTCTTTCACCTTTTCACTTGCTTTTTCTGCTATGAGTGAAGAAACACAAAAGAAAAACAGTTTTTCTAACAAAAACTTCTCAAAGCATTGTTTTGATGCATTTTGACAGATTCACAGTTCTCAGAAAAAATATTTCGACCAAAAAGAAGCAGTCGCTGAAGTTTTCCCTCCTAGCAAAAAGGGCATTTCTATTAAAAGAACAACAAAAAATACTTTGAGATAAGTTTCTCAGCCAATCTAATCTTGGCCTGAACTGAAAAAAAAAATCAGTAAATGCAGATTTAGAGGTAATGTCACTTCCCAGGTCATGTGGAAGCCTTGAATTAATGAGTTAGGGTGGAAAACTCCTTCCACTGAAAATCCAAGAAGCTGGTCCCTTTCTTCTTCATTATCACCAGCAATAAAAGCCTTGCAGGCTGACTAGTGCCTTCCCTAATACCTGGACAAAGCTCATTTCCAGGTTTTGTGCTTCCTGAACCCTGGGCAAGCCAAGGGCTTGACAGACCCTCCCAAACCTAGAAGAGCCCTTGGGAATGCAATGCTGCATTAGCAGGAGGGAAAGGTAAGTTATAAATCACAGCCAGGAGGCTGTTAGCTAGGGTGTATGCAGGGAAGGGTTATTCCATCCTGCTCCAGCAATCCAGACATCCAGTTTACTGGAGTTCACCATCCGATGCCTGTTGCTGGTGCTTGTCTTACTTTCCTAGTTTGCTACCTGCACCATCTGGATGGGGAAATAGCTGAGAACTTTACTTATAGTTGCAGAAAACACAGCCACGGGTTCAGAGGTTATCTGCTGCTTTTTTAAGACCTCAGGGAGGTACATGCTGCCCCTCAGTTTCTGGCTTTCCTCAGAAAGTACCAGCAGGAAAACCTTCTCCCCAGTTTTTCCATAACTGGTGAACATCACACCCTTACTACAAAGCCTTGCCTGGCTGGAAATATGCACCAGTGTAATTTAGGGCACATCAGCACACGAAAGTGAACTTGACTTAAGTGAGAGCATCACTTGAAACTGCAATAGCTTTTCTCAATTAACTCTGCGTGTAGAAAAGACCTTGAAACGCATTTTAAACTGCTATATTAAGGCATTATAAAACCCTTTGTGAACTCTATTGTTCTGGCTTGCTTTAAACCAAATACCCCAATCTGACATCAACACAAGGTTGCAATCGTGACATGACTAAGCAGCTGAGTTGTGGTAACACTTAACCCACGGCAATACAACATGCTGCCAGTGACTTTGTACCATTTCTGCTTTTGCTTTTTTTTCTGATGCAAGGGCTGAGTCCTCCGAGACAAAAAGCCAGCCCTCTCTGCACACCCCCAAGCACCATCCTCACAGTGCCAGAAGCCCAGCATCCCGCCATGCACCATGCAGTACAAGCAGACGATGTGGCATGGTGTGGTCAGGGATACCAGAGTTATGTGCTCTTGCCGATTTGACTGCTGCGGGTCAAAATTAGTGCTACCAAGTACTCTGGTAAAGCAGGTATTACTGGTCACAGTAGTTGAAGGCAAAATATTTTATGTCACGTTAGTGCTGGGCTGGGTCTGTGCACATGGTTGATTAAAGAGGCTCAGCTAGAGAGTGGTAATTTGTTAAGCTGCATAACTTAATTGCTTGCAATCATCTGCCTATCCCCACAGTAAGGTACTCCTAACATGAAAGAAGGCATTGAGCTGTGTCCGTTATAATTTATTCTTTTGGCTACTGACGTGCAACTTCTGCGTGCAGATAAGACTGAACCATTGCCCTTACGGTTATCACATGTGGGCAGCTCTGTACACCAGCCCTTACCGGCTCTGCTACTGACAAATAAGCAGTGCTATGAGAAGCCCCAATATTTAAAATTCAATATTCAAAATTTAACCTGGAAACTTGGCCTGACAGCTCACAGCTGGCCACAAACAGAGCCCTGCGGGCTGCAGAGACCCCAACCATGGGAGAGCCAGGTGAGCCCCCATGGGCGGCAGCGGGGAGCTGGGGTATGCCTGGTCCTCCCCGCGGGCAGAGAGAAATCAAAAGCTGAGCACTAAAAAATTAAGGAGCCTTTTCTGCTATTCATCTCACAACTGTTTGTTCCTGTGATGAGTTATAACCAGCCATGATCAAGAAAGGATCTTGCGCCTTACGGAAGAGCCAGTGCTCCTGTGCATCCACAGACAGCAGTGTCCTGTCCTGCAGGCAATACTTTTTAACACACCAAAACCTGGACTTTAATCCTAAGACAGACCTGTTTTAAAATTCCCTCTAGTGGAGAGAGGGTGGAAATTGAAGCGGCAAAGTTCAGCTCACCCAGCAATCCACATCCAAGTTTTGAGGTGCTGTGAGCTCTTGCAGTGGCCTGCTCATGGCCACCTCAGCCCACATGGAGAAAAAACAAGTCACAAGCCGGAAATTCCTATATTATTTCATATTATCTGGAATTTTCATTTCAACATAACAGAAAACAAGACAAGCTTTTATTCATTAGAAATAAAACTAAGGGATTTTTTTTTAAATGGCTTTTCATACTGAAAAATGAAACATTTATTTTGCAATGTCAAGGCTGACAAGTTTGAGCTGTTCAGAAGATGGTGATTGTCATGAATTCTCCTCCCCGGCCACCGCTGTGTCCTTTGCAGCAGCTCAGCGAGCACACTCGTGCTCTCATCAGTGGCAGACAAACCAGCACGACTTTATTGCCGATGTAAATCAGAGAAGCTCCACTGGCTTCTGAGGAGCACTGCAGATTTATGCCAGGAGCTGACCCGGCATCTCTATTTTCAAAACTAGGGCAGATTGAAATATGCTGTTTTTCAATAATATATTCAGGTTAACAGGGCTTTTATATTTGGGCAATTAATCTTGCATAGACTAAGAACCACTTGGGACAGGGTGCAAAGGTTGCTAAGAAGAGGAAAACAAACACAGTTGTGTAACTCAGTTCGCCTGTGTCTTCTCTTTCATGAAAACATATTGCAGTGATACGGCAGCGATCTGAAACCCAGCAGTAATACTACTTTAGTAATCAGAAGCATACCAGGACACAGTATAGAAATGGTTTTACTAAAAGGTAGCGTTACCTCATCTTGTATTACTGTAAAGTGATTCAAACCAGAAATATTGAGCCATAAACCTGTGGTAACAGAGGAAAACCAGTATTGTGCTAGTGAAAGTCTTTCCGGTTTGTTGCAGGACTGTTCCCTCCTGTGGCACGTGCTCACATACGGAAGGGGAGGCCTGGGGCCTGTGCACACGCTTGTCTCAGCGTGTTTGTGCACGAGCTCATACTATATTTAAAATCACTCTGGGTCCCCGTACCGATCCCTGGTCAGTGCCACCAAAGACTCTTCCCAGACTTGACCCTTGTCTTCCTGCGCTCCCTCTCGCTGTCTCTTCTGCCTATCTGCTCAGCAGCCCTACTGCCACCTGCCAGCACCTTCAACTTAATCAGTACCTAATAAACACGGTAACAGAAGCTATTCAGAAGTCCAGACTGGTGAGGTGTATCACATCTTGCTTAGGAAACGGACATCTGCCCAGGCAATGGCATCCAGCCTGCTGTGATCCAATTCAAGCAAATCTGTTACATACTACCCCATTTTTAACATGTACCTCCGTGTCCTCACTTCTCCCTTTCTTTGCTCTAAAGCTCGAGTAAGGCTGATACATGACTTTTAGGCCTGTAATTGCCTCTGCTATTTTTTTCCTCTTTGCATGTGCTATTCCCCAGTCATGTAGCATCATCCCCAGCTTCACAGATTTACCAAGATCCTTGTGATTTAACCCTTCATTTTTAATTCTTCCAGCATATTAGACTTTAAAATGGCCTGGGAATACAACTGCTATATGCCAAGCAAACCAGTAATCATGGTTTTGTGCTCAAGCCCAGGGAAGGAAATACTACCAACTAAAAACTGTTGAGCAGCTTGCTTTCTGACCAAATTGCCAAAGCCTAGTGAAGGCAATGCTACCCAGCAATCTGCACGATGACTGCTTCAGCGAAGTGGCTGACTGCAATGGAAACCATTCAGTTGCATATAGTAGCTGCATGTTGCATGACAGAAGTTTCCAACCACAAATAGCAACAGACTCAGAAAGGATATGCAGGTGGCTACTACTTGATTAATGCATGCTGCATCTGTTATTTCAAAGTGGCAATTAGACTGTATAAATACACCACCACAACAGCAGTGCATTGATTTATGCTAGCTGAAAATCTGTCCCTTTACACTGTTGGGTTTTTTTTCTTTCTCTCTCCTCCCACAAAAAAATAATTTCCTTCTGAGCCCAATAAAACAGAAGATCTCAGTGGTTCTGTGTAATATCAGTAATACCACATTCTGCTAGGAACCAGCAATTCTGCTTCTGGCCGTGAAATTCAGGTAATGACCCATAACAAAAGTAAATTAGTGTTTAATTTCCCATCCCTTGCAGGCGGCTTACTAATGGAAATTGATTTCTAGCTTTTTTCTTTTTCGTTTAACACGCTTGTGTAATGTCTTTGTTTAGATTCAAGTGGTTTCTTTAGCCAAAAGGCTAGTGTACAGGTCACCACGGAAAGCATCTGGTTAATCAACGTTGTGTTAAACAGCGCACGGGGGGCTGGCATGGCAGGGACATCCTCGTACACACAGCGGGCTCCTTCTGTCCTGCACTCACACCTGTGGACACACTCTGGGCCAGATCCTCAAATGGAGTAAATCAGCAGAGCTCACATCCATGTAACCCGCACGGAAGTCCTACTGTTATGGATCTGATCCCTTATGCACAAGCTCTTATCCAATTACCACGTTCTTTTGTATGTGACACACTTTAATTTATACTCTTGCATGCCCAGGGCACTTCCAGAGAGATAAAAGGGTGCTTCTCTGTCCCATGCAGCCACCCCCTGACCCACGAGCGAGATGCTTGTCCTCAAACCAAGCCAAGAACCTCAGATGTCACATCTCAGTGCTGCCTGGACCCAGAAGCCAGTCCTGCCCTCAGCACAGTTGCTCAACCAGCACCAAACCCCCTGTAATTCTTGCCCAAACGTGGGCTCTCTTGTGTAATCTGATACAGCCACCAGCGCACCCACACACACCCTTTTTTCTGCTATTTAGGTAAAACTCAGCCGGCAATTTCTTCATTGTATAGCAGCACCAGCATTAGAGACAGAAGCTAGCCTTGGACACCCAACCCTTTTTCTTTGCAAGGGAGAGAAAGGCAGTAAAAGACGGTAAGTTTTTTTACAACTCCTACCCTGTTAACTTATAACAGCTGTGTGACAAAATAAGGTTTTATAAGTGTTGCATTATTTTCAGCCCTCAGTTACTTCTGCAGTCTATCAGGTTAGTCTGGCAACTACAAAGGAGTAGGGAGGAGGGAAAAAATGTACTTTCCCCATTATACTTTTCTGAAGTACTATGGAGGAACCAGAACTCAGCTGGTGCTGTTTTACACTTTAAAAGCAGGACTAACAGCTATTATTTTTTTCAGTGCTCAGTTGATTTTCTGGTTCCATAGACACTTTAATAGCGCAATAAATTGTCTGGTAAAGGAATTGTTAGTTAGAGATGGTGTCTGGGGTATTTGTTCCTTATTGATGTGTAAATTGGCTTGTACTGCTTGCGTGCGTTTCTAAAGATGAATGCTTTGTGGCACGATGATAATAATAACAATTAGCATAGGATATAGCAAAGCATTAATTGTGAATTAAAATCCCAAACAGAGATGCCTGTGCAGATCAGTCGTCTCCTCATTCTCCCTGTTTCTCTGACCAGTGCTCCGAGTGCCAGGGACATTTCCCTGGGTGGGAGAATTTTCTGTGCCTGCTTCTCTCTTCTTGCACTGCTAAAACCCAATCGTTCCCGAGTGCATTTGCTCAGGTACATTTTGCGCTTCTGCTGACAGCACAAAAGTGCCGTGCTCCTGGCGAATCCTATGTGTTATCCTTGATGAATGCTAATTTGGGTTTAATTCCTTAATGGATCAAAGAGGAAGGTGAATACAGAGACCAAAGGAAGGAGGACAGAAGACCAGCAGGTTCAGAGCCCTGTAGAGAATAATGGCAGGGGAAGATACAGGACAGAGGATGAAATGCTAGACGTTATCCTTATTACAGCTGTCTTGTGGGGGAGCATAATGTAATTATTAAAGTAAATGTTCCTTTCCTTTGTGCAAGAGGAAGGCCGTGAGCAAACTAAGAAGCTTGTGCCTCAACTTACCTGCTTATAGAGGTGAGAATCCACCTCTGCCTGCTAGGGCTGCAGGGAGGATTGTTCACTGAGCACTTAAAATTTGCTGTAAGAACATTGCCTTGTTATAGACCTCATTTAAAATATAAATCCATGGTGAAAAATTAGATGAAGTCAGAATGGACAGAGTTTTCTAGGCATGATCTGTCTGGGGTTTCATATTCAGAATAGCATGCAGTGGAGAGATAACAGCTCTGCTGAGATGCGTAGTCTCCGTGAACGTAGGTTAAAGTTTGTATACTGTCTGACTTGGACATTCAGAGGGGGAATGATAAAAGTAACTGCAGTCTTGTCTTCTAAGAGTGTAACCACCTTAGCTGAACCCTGCCACCCAAATATTGTGAGAGGCCATGAAATAGCAGGGGGGAGCCACTTTGCTGGGTAGATCAAGGAGAAAAATTTAACCATGACAGAAATAATTACGCTTATTTCAGAGATCAGGAGATGGGCAGAGGGGAGCCAGCAGCAGAGCTGAATACAATACCAATACTTACCTTCTGCCTTAGAGAGTAAAGTGGAATACAGGCAATTAGAGAAAAAGCTTGAAAGATCAAAGTAGGAAAAAATGTCCTTGTGAAGTCATAATCAATTATTATTTTTAACTTACAGCAGGCAAAAGGCTACTTCAAGCCACCAAGGAAGGATGTGGGCTTATCCTGTTGGTTTTACTGTCCTGCCTCACGTTGGAGGTTTCCTTGGCTGGTTCATTAATCGAAAAGAAATACCTGTTTGCTATGAGAAGCTGAAAAAACCTTCATGGTGTCCACCACGCAAAATATTCCCTGTTGCTTGGACTGTCCTGTACACTGGTATGGGGTAAGTTCTGCATACCCCTCCCTCTCTTGTCCTGCTGTTTCTGATACACAGAAGAGCAGACATTTCAAACTCTTTCATTTGCTTTTGTGATATCCTTTGTACCCAAATCAGCCGGGCATGTCAGGTGCGCTTATTCCCGGCAGATGAAGTACAGCCTGAGCCAAATTCTGGGCTGAGTTCCTCAGATTCACACTGAGGGCCAGGGACACAGCCCATGCTCAGCTTTGTAAACAGATGCTAAAAGCAGCCGCTGCCCTGGGGAAGTTGTACGAGCCACGCAGGTATGAGACAGGCGGTGGGTTTGAGAGCAGCAAGGGACGCGGATGTGGCTGTTGTCCTGCAAATCCCTGTTGTGAAACAATCTGGCATGAAAAGACTTTGTATTAGGGATTTACTCACTGCAGAACATTAATGTGTTTCCCTCTTCACAGCTATGCCTCTTACCTGATATGGAATGACCTGGGTGGCTGCAGCAGCAAAGCTATCGTCCCGCTTGGCCTCTATGGGGCTCAGCTGGCCTTGAACTGGGCTTGGCCTCCCTTCTTCGGTGCATGCAACCTGAAGATGGTAATGTGTCTGGCCATCCATTCGTCTGCTGGAGGCTTGTTTGCTGGTGTCCCTGCCACACGTGTTTTGGGGTTGTTTGGAGGTTTTCTAACTAGCATTATGTAAAGAGAGCTGCAAGAAGAGCTTTTGCTCAGATATAGTTCACACTGCACCTGGTTCTAGACAATGGTATCGGTCCCTTCCACCCCTCGCCCTGCTCTTGCTGTGCAGATAGCCGGCCTGACCAGAACAGGGCGGGAGATCAGGGAGTCCATAGTCCAGCTGCTGCATCTCCTAGTTAAGGATTCGGGGTTAGAGATAAGTCCTTCTGGGAGTCACACCCTGCGCTGGCAAGCAGCAAAGTTAGCATGGCTGTGGGGGCATATTAGCTGTGAGTGGCTTATTGAGCAAAGACAATGCGCTGTGCACTGTAGAGCCTGTTAGAGGATACACATGAAAGTAAGGTAAGGCATGGCACGGCAGAGGTAGACTTGTACGATATTCAGAAAGCACTTATCCAAGGTGCCAAGGCCCGGAGATGATGGAGGTGCAGAGTGGGACTTACGTCTCCATCTGAATTTTGTCACTCTGTGGATGAAATGTACCTTTAGAAAATTTGTTAAGTGGTAATAGCTATCGGTACTAACACAAGCATGTTTCTGATCTGTCTGCATTGGCATTATCAGCAGAAGGGGGCACTGATCATCATAAACAGTGTATTAATCTGTGGAACTCAATAATGAACAAAAGAAATTAACATTAGTCTTGGCTCCTGGTGTGGTAAGTTCAGATCTCACTGATTAGAGTTCAGAGCCAAGGTCCTGGGGTTTAGGAACACTCCAGGTGACTTTCAGTGCTAAACCTCCCCCATTCTTATTCCATCTCACCACCTTTAGTAGGACGGTTTACAGTCGTGCTGGGGAAGACTGCTGTGCGTTCCCAAGAGTGAGCACCAGAGTCACTGTCTTCTCTCTGTTCCAGGCACTGATTGACATCCTGTGCTTGGACAGCCTGGTGATAGGCATGATGTGCTCCTGGTATCGCATTAACAAGGTTGCAACGCTGCTGATGGTGCCTTACCTGGGCTGGCTGGCCATGGCGACTTGTCTCACAATCCGCATCTGGAAGGACAACCCCAAGCAAAAACCAGGCAAGAGTGAATAAGAGCAGGACAGAAATGAAGGCATTTCGTGAAACGAAACTGTGCTGATGTGAACCAAGATCTAATAATTTGGGGGTTTCATTTTGGAACAGGCACGAGAACATGCCGACTCCTCCTCCCACCTTCATCATGGCTGTGTAAAAGAAAGGTTTGCACCATGCACCCGTGTGCTCCTTTAAAGTAACTGTGCATCCTTAACCTGGGAACTATTTTCTCCAGCACTTTTGAGTTTGGGGCAACAGCTGCATGGTGACCTTAATGCTATCAGGTCAAATTCTATTAGCCAAATTAGGACCTCATTATACCAGCATAATTCAGAGTATTAGTCCTGGACACCCCTCGAAACTGCTTCCATTCCCCCAGAAAGCAGAACTTGTTCACACATGTGGTAAATCCCATCTCCTCTTCTGGGACCAATGAAAGATACTCTTCGCTCACGCACACCAATTTTTAAGAACTTACTTGATTTTTTTGCTATTTGTGCTGTTGCTTCATTTTCATGTATCACCTGATTTGTGCTTTATACCATTAACTTTTTATCTGTCAGCTACTGAGCAAGCAGTAATCTGTCTTGTTCTGCTAGTGAAAGGAGACTGGGCACTTTAACTTCTATTTGTGGAGTATCACGCTTCCCGAGTTTCATGCTCCAAGATAAAGCAGCAATGATTAGAATGCAAATGCTTCTCCCAAGAGGAAATTCCTCTCTTCCACCTCTGTGTCTATTCCTCATCAGAAAAGAAAAATGAACATCAGTGCCTTTGAAAAAAATACTTGAAAATTTTTTTTTAAGTACAGAAACACAGAGCCTTTGTACAATTTAAGAACTTGCTCACACTGCCTTGAAGTTTGTAATTACATGATTGACAAAAAGCCCCAAGTCTGTCAGGTGCAGTACAGGTATCTCATCCCAGAATCTTTCCATTCCTGAACATTATTAATCAGGAATGGTTAAAATACAAGTCATTCTGGAGAAATGGGACCAAGCCATGATAGAATCGGGCACAAAAGGTACATGGACTAGCCCTTGTCCATCCTTTATTCTGGCCCTCGCCTTTGATAGATGTGAACCTTAGATGTTGCTGTAATCAGAGAATATTTAATATTATTTTTTAATTGATAGAAGCAATGTGTGAGAAGAAAAGTGGTAGGTGGATCTTCTTTCTGGCAGCTGACTGTAGATTAAGGTGGGTGGGAATACTTGCAAAGCGGGTAGGAGAGCTTAGCTGGAGACATAAAATAAATTGTATTTGCTTTTAATAAAACCAAGCCACTTTTGTTTGAAGAATAAAGAAATCCAGGGTATTCTTGTTTTACTGGTTTGGCACTAGGTTTGCAAAAGCTCAGGGTATCCTCTCTGGAGTCTATGGCTTGTGCTCTGGCTCCAAAGGGAAGGGGATCGGCAGCAAGGCTCTGCAGGGCTCCGGCGGCCAGACTCATTCCCAGGTGCACATTAGAAGTAAATGGTCTGTGTGGGTTTCGAGCCCAACAGTCCCAAAGGTTCCTTCAGCTGGAGCACCTGCACAGCGGAGAGAGACATGCTCACTTGGGGATGCATCCCCACGACAGGCTCCTCCATTATACTGCACCCACAGCTTCAAGGTAAGGAAGCTAATTCTTGGGTTTTGGGTCCTTCCTGAGTCACATTGAGCCTGACTTTTAGAGATGCTGAATGTTCCCAGGTCCAACCCGTGTAAATGGCAGAGCTGGGTGCTCAGCATGGCTGAAAGCTGGGGCCAAGAGAAACAAATACCAGTAGCTGAGAACAGCTGAAATTTGTAGCACGTTTTTAAAATGTGGTCATATATATTGTTCTGTCATTTTGATCCCATTCATTATTTTTCCCTTCTAGCTACAGAACACCTTTATACAGGACTGCTGCTGCAAGCATATTGCTGTAACCTCCCACGTAAAAGCTGCATAAGAACAGGCCATTGAATAGATGTGGCTGTAAGGAGGAGTAGGACTATAAAGCATGAGCACTGCAAGCAGCACTAGAAAGATCATAAGCTACTTAAAAAAAAAAAAAAAATCCTATATATTTCAGGGCTTTATATAACTGTATTTTACCACTGAGCTTACTTACAGTGATGCCTTGTCTGTGTCTTCCAGAAAGCCACATACCAAAGGACAGGAAGACATAAATTGTTTCTTCCTAAAAAGAAGCTAACATCTGGGCTGGAGAGTCAATTCAGTGGAGTTAAGAATGATTTAGGGTGCCTGAACATCATTATGCCTGTCCTTTCCTAGTTAGCATGGCAAAGCCACAAGGAATAGCAACGAGCAGAGCCACCTAGTGAAGCCAGGAGGGATAAAGCAAGCCTTTAGCGTGATCTCTGCTTTTGAAAAGGGGAAAAGTACTACGTAAATTGCATTTAAGTTGGGAAGTGACTCTAGATCTGGTTCAGACCTGCAACGTTTTAATAGCATTTCCGCATTAAATATACGGATATGTATTTGATCAGCTTTCATAAATTAGTCCTCTTTCCCCTTCTACCCATGTTGTTTCTGCAGGTAAAGGAAAATCTGGAATTAAGAGTAATAGGGTTTGGGTTTTTTTAATCTTTTCATGTTTGCCCTCCCCATTTTCCCAACTGGGGTGACTAGCTGACTTGTTCTTGTCTTCATTTCAGTTTCTCTTCCTACCAGTCCATCTATAAGAGCACCAATAGCTTCTCTTTGCTACTTGCATTTTCTTGCAGGCAGCAAAACTAGCAAATGTTCCTACAGGTAATATACATAATAGCTTGAAATCAATTGACAAAGTTAAATTCAGCAAAGCACCCTCTTCTATTAATATTTAAAGCATCATTTAGTATATTTGCTTTTTAAACAGATATACTAAACCCCCTTGCGTAAAAAATAACTGTAATGACATTTCAAAGTCAGCCAACTAGAAAATATCTTACTTATATTGTGCAGTGCAGACCAAAATCAGCCTCTGCCTTTGTAGATCTACAGGGGCCCTGGTTTCCCATTAGTGCTGCATAACAGGGCTTGTGCTCCTGGTCGCACAACAGCTGGAAGAAGCATATGGCCATGCAGCCCTTGTCTGGAACTGCCCCTGCGTAACAAACAGACCAAAGGGAAGAGGAAAAAAACAAGAGAGAGGTGCTAGAAATTCAAAGCACGGTTAGGAACCTGGCTTGCTAAAATCAGTGAAATTTTGCCTCTGAGTGAGAAGGGATTTCTTTCACCTGAGGTCTGCTGTGCAGCCCTGTGCTCAGGGCTCTCCTCCCTGCCGTACACCGTCTTCCTTGAGGGGCCCTTTTTCCCAGGGGATCCGGAAGGAGCACTAGGAAGTTTTGCTTATGCCAGCATTAACCAGGCGGCAGGCAGACCAGATCACCTTAGCAGGCATGTAAGGTGTTTGTCCAGCCCCCCCAAAATTAGCTTATGGAATAGATACCACGTCCCATCCCGTGTCAGGAACATTCATAACCCACGGCAGGACATGTCGCGGTCTACATGATTCAAGCAGTGACTCAGACAAAGGCCGTGCATTCGTGACGGCTTTCATGGGGTCGTGGCATTTAGAGAGAAGAGCCACCTCTCAGATCACCATGTCTAATGATGATCCCGCTCTTCAAGCTTCAGCCACTTTTTCCAGAAAGACATATTTGATATTGAACGGATTGTTACACTTGATCTTAGCCCAAAGGGCACAACCCCGGCTGCTGGATACACCATATTTGTGCATAAACAAAATCTTTCTGCCTCTCAGTCCAGCCTCTTTTCCTAAGCCACGTCTCATTCAATAATTTACCAGCTGTTCTAGAAACCACTCTGGCTTCAGCAGTAAGGAACTTTAATTGATTTGCTGATGTCTGGAGCTATGTTAAGATATAAAGTCAAATGCTAGAGAGGATTTGCTGCTGTGTGCACATAAACTTCAGAGAGCCGACTATGGGCCAGCAGCTCTCCCCACCACCCCTTCCTTAGCACGGGGTGGTGCAGAATGTAAATTCCTGTGGCTTTGAGCACCTGCAGCATGGCTGGGACTGACTTTCCCCTTCAACTGCTCCCAGTAAAGCTGCAGCAGAAACCCAGCAGGAAGGAGGTTGTGCTTCTTGGAGCTGTCATTAACTTCCAGTTGGGCTTTGAATTAATCGGATAGCCAGCAGCGCTTGCTGACAAAACAGACTCCTTCCCGGCTCTGCAGCAGCATGGTCATGGGTGCGCCAGGGTTGGGGATCACAGGCCAGGGAGGCCCAGGCTTTGGCTGTGACGATAAGGTAGGCAAGGAAGTGAGAGCATGGCTTATCTCCGCCTGCACCACGGCTCATGCCAGCTCTGGTGTGGCGCCGTGCAGGGGGAGCTACCACCCTGCACAGAGGGATGTGGGCACCGTCCAGGTCGAGCCCGTGGGACGCTGCAGCGGCTGACACCAGTGTTTCCTGCCCCTTCTTTTAAATCTTGGCATTGTGGTCCTGCAGTGGGAGGAGAGGGACAGGTGAGAGCCTCCAGGAGCCGAGGGAAGGAAAGCTGCCTCTGCACATCACTGTCAGAGTGTTTATTTATTTATCACGTAACGGTAGTTACAGCTGGAAAAAGCAGGAGGGGGATTGCTGCCAGACAATGTATCTAGGGAGATGTTCTGTTAGTGCCACCAGCTGTCCCCTTGGAATAGAGAGCACGTCTGAGCCATGACTCACGCAGCCAGTGTCTTATTTCACTCTCACATCTATCCAAAAATGTTCCTCCAGCCCGAGAATGCAATAAAAGTCTCCATTTCCTGGCAAGGACTTTCGCAGCCAGGTCTCTTCTACTGCCCCTCTGTGATCAGGAAAGGAAAACAGCCATTTTAACTTCAGGAAAGTAACTCCTGCTGCAATTAGAGGAACAGCAGATGACCTGCCTGGGAGATAGGTCAAGGGAATACAGTACTTTCTATGCAAAATACTTATTTAAGATGGGGAAAATGTCATCAGATTGTTCAGAGATGCCTCTAAAGTCAGTGGAGAAACTCTTCTGGACTTGGATGGATGCGGACCTTAAAGCCAGAAGGCTTCTCCTAGAACAGGTTGTCATCTTACCCTTGCCTTGCTAGCAGTCACTTTGCTGGCAGCATCCCCATGCAGACAGCTCTTCAAATCCTACTGCAGGTTGGTGTCTCTGAGGTCTACTCCTCCCCATTACTTCACCTACCTCTGCTAGGTATTCTGGCCTCGATGCCCCAACACAGTGAAGCCAGACCTTTCAAGATAGAGGGAGACAGACTGCCAGATGTTGCAGGACACATCTGTCAGGATGGAGAACAGGCTCGGGCGGGAGACCACAGCTTTGGTTTGTGCCTCTGAGATGGAGCCAGCTCAATGGCCGATCCTGTGCCTGCAGTGCAGGGTTGTGGTCACTCCGTTGGAGGTTTCCCCACGCACGAGATGCAGCTGCTCAAAAGGATTACCTACGAGGGAAGAGCCCACACCTACTGGCCACATCCCGGGTGCTGGGTACGGGGAGAGGCCACGGGGCTCTGCTGGAAACGAGCATGGTTTAGCCCTTGCCATGGGGGAGCGAATGTGGAGAGGCAAGGGGCTGATTCTCATTCTCCTCGTGCAAGACCTGATGTGCATATGGATCTCTTGTGCCTCTTCTGTGGCTGAGCAGTGATTTCACTGTGCAAGGCTCTCCGAGAAGAACAAAATTCATAATCAACTAAATAAACCATTAAATCAGTGGAGAGAGGGACGGGCTGGAGGGAAGTCTCAATAAAAATGCTGGTTGGCAAGTGCAATGACTTCAGTTAGCAAAGTATCATTGGGAGGTCCTTATGTGAGCCTAGTTGCATCCCTGGCACCTCTCAGCACCCACGCCCCAGCTCCTTCTCTGAACTAGCTGATGGAAAAAATTTCCATCACTAGCTTTAGTCATTAGGCCCATGCATTCATGCTCTCGTACACACATGCGCACTTTGAGGGCACTAGGGTCAGTTAAAAACAACCGAACAAAATTGATCAAAGCTTTGATTCCTATGGCTCTAGCGCAAAATGTCAGACTGACAGCAACTCAGTGGCGTCCCTTCACATTTTTGGTGCAGGCAGACACTGCAGTGTGGTGGATCATGATTATTTAGTGCACTGCCCTAGATGGAGCTGCGAAGCAGCTGGAGAAGGGCTGGATAGAGGTAGAGTCTCAGTGCCACATTCCCGAGATTAGATTAGAGCTCAGCCCTGAACCCTGCAGAGGGGCCAGGCCAGTGAAAGCTAAAGGCTGCAGGAAAGATGGGACGCTAGCCATCAAGAGCTTCCAAAAATAAAGAAAAGTGGGTCAGAGGGGCTGAAGAGGGGCTGGAATGCTTCTTTAAAGTATAAGGGTAAGAAGGAAACAAGCTGTCACTCATTAAGAGAGGATTCCCATCCCCAGAAACACTGCCTGAAATGTCAAAGGTGAGAGTAATTGGACAGCGGAGTTGGAATTTGAGCATAGTTACCATGCAAGAGGAAAAACACTACATCTGCCCTCCAGGAAAGTATTTTAAGCTTAAATATAAATAAAATTCTGCACCATGAAAATGAAAGATATATGTTCCACGGATAGGATGTCTTGGAACTTGTCAAATCCTTGACTGCGCTGTTGTCACAATACTCTCCATGCCAGCTGTGTCAGTCATCAAATAAACAACTTCTCATCACTAGCAAACAGTGTGGGAGTAAAAGGGGGCGGGGGGGAGATGTGTGTGCTCTGTCCCCAGAATGACTGCATTTCAATGTTGTTACTAATGAAAAGCTAAAAGCTACAGAGAATATTGTGGCACACAAAGGCAGGCTGCTGTTAGCAAGAGGGCTTGAAAGAGTAGCCAGAATAAATTATCTATGATAATATATTATTTATTATCTATGATAAGATTATCTGCCCAATGGCATAAATTTATTTAACTTTGTGATAGGGCAGACCCCTCTAAAGTTGCGAAGAGCTGACTAGAACAGTATCACAAAGACTAAGTTTGGCCTGAAAGCAGTTATTCACATGTGTTTAATTTCTATGGAATACAGTTTATCCTCCTCAAACTAAGAGCAGGTTTTACACTAAGCACAGACTGAATACTCACCCAAATATAGCTTAATATTTCATATTTATCCAAATCTTGATGATGGCAGGTTCTGAACCTAAGTGCAGAACCCAAGATACTGGAGATTTGATTTCCAGTATGCTTTGGCCAAAACATGAGTTCTGCACAGCTACACATTTTCCATTTACTTTCACCCTCATGGCATAGCAGGATTAGTCTCTGACAAAAATCTTACTCAGGTTTTCATTAGGCTTTGCTCGCAAGGGATTTATACAAACTTTAAAAGATTTAAATTTAGAGTGAGAAATTGGAAGAATTTCACATAATCCTGAAGAAAAAAGACAACCCCCCCCCAACATATAAAACTCTTTCTAGAGCTCATGTGAAAGCTACATTACCCACGAGCATCCTTCTAAGTTACTGCAGCCTCTTCAGGAAATCTGCCTGATACAGTGCCGAGCAAGCCAAACATCCCAACCCATCATGTCAATAAAATCTTTCAAGTCCTTCTCATTTCTCTTTGTATGAAAGGCGGATTCCACACCCATGCTAGTTCAGGCCAACCCCCAAAAGTACCTTACCAGAACGTCTCCAGTACTCTGTCCTCGGCACAGGGCTGACACCGGTCCCAGTTATTACTGCATAACCACACACACTTCACTGCTCATCACACCTCCACCACAGGCTCTCATCTGTCCGATTCGTTGGCTCCAGTGCAATCACTCGTTCAACATCTGCATCCTCTGCAGAAGCAAAGGTGAAAGAAGTGAAGAAATCCTGCAAGAATCACTAAGCCCAGCAGTTTTCAAATGCTTACTCTGACCTAGCTATGTTATCGCTCACAGTATGCTAGACACTTTGCAAACTTTCAGGCAACAGAGAGAAAAAACTACAGAACAATGGGCGGGTGCTCAGCACATGCACTTGGAATCGCCCTGCACCAGAAATACTGCCCTACTGTGAATTATAAGGCTGACTTTAAAATATCTGGGAGAAGGTTCTGGATTGCATTTACACCAGTACAATCTGACACCAACTTCCAACAAGCAAGATTTCACTCTGTTCAGCTAATTTTCAGCGTCCCTGCATGGACGAGCAGGGTGGAAGGAAAGGTAGGTCTCCCGCTTCTCTGAACACTCCTGCTGTCCATGCTCCAGGTGGCCCATGAGGCCAAATCCACCACAAATGGGGATTTTCAGCAAACCAAATGGGGACTGCCCCTTTCCCCTCTTGCCTGAGCCAAAACAGTGGTCCTTCAAGGTCAGCAATATAATAAACTGGCAAAAGAATGGAGATGGAGAAGCTGCCAGCTCTGCATCTTGCCAGCTATCTGTCACACTAATAGATAAACAGATACTTGTGCTTCCAGGATTTTCCATCCATTGCTTAACCCGCCCACGGTGAAGTCGTCACTTAATTTTTAATTTAAAGGGGAGCAAGAGGGATTGTTAAAAAGACCCAGAGAAAGCAAGGGAAGGAGGCGACATCTGAGAGCCCTGGGTCATCCTACCCCATCCAGCCTCTATCATTGCTGCTTTGTTCCATATTTAGCTCCTGACAACTGTGCCTACTGCAGGAACTCCCAGCTCTGTTTTTCCCTCCTCCTTCTGCTGTCTCCTCTCCCTCAGAGCTCTCAGAAGTTGCTCTTTTTCCCAGTGGCCATAACTTAATATCCCTATACTCAAGAAGATGGCAGAAAAGCAGGAGGAGCCCAGCAACACTCAGAATGGTGAACCTGACAACGCAGAAGAGGGCGAGGAAAAAAAGAAGAAGAAGTTGAAGCGGGAAGACCTGCCACCATTTGAAATTGTGACAGGGTAAGAGGTTTAGATACAAATATGAGGGTGCAAGAGAGCAAAGTGGGGATTTTCAAAGGTCTCTGCCTCAGCTCTTATGTTGGGTAATTAAAGACGGTATCTTCAGTCAGTGCACTTCTGAGTATTCTTGAATGATGTAAGTATGGCTTTCATTATTGTGGGATTTTGTTAAAAGTTTTACAGAGGATGGATTCACACTAGGCAGGCAGACAAATCTGTCTGTTTTATACAAGCAGGTCTGTTTCTGTAGTGTTGACTGATTCCCTTACAGTGCAAGTAGTTCCACTGACTGCAGTGGGATCATTTGGCTGATGATATCAGGATGGAAGGTATTGGCCCTTGATGAACACTGAATATTGATTTCCTGGTGTGATCAATGGCTCTTGTCTGAAAGTTTCTCTGTCTGCGGATTAGGAAAAATACCCCTGCTACGGCTGATTTGCTTTATAGAGCTAAGGGAGAGATTTTTCAAGAGAGCTCAAAGTCCACATTTTCAAGGGCTCCACACCCAACAGCTGGAACCTGACTTTCAAAAAAGCCTAACTCACAGAAAGGCACCAAAACAATAGGCAATTTTCAAAACAGCAAAGCAGCAAGCAGCTCCTTTTGCTCCAGTGAGCCTGGCCTTTGAAAAAGGCAGATACAACAGAGATTTACTAGGAAACTGAACTCTGTCAGACATAATGGACAGCAGCAACTAGGAAAAAAATGTGTGTAATCTGCTATCTCTAAGGATTTCAAAATGCTCATTGTAGTAGTAGCAAGATGGCCTACGTAGTTCTTCCCTCTGGTCTCCCTTAGTAGTCACCAAGGCAGTGTTCCCAAGTGTGTAAACCAAAACAATGATTTCTTCTAGCTGCTTGAATGTAAAGCTCAAGCCAGACTCTTAAAATCCCACTTGGAATCCTCCTGCCTGTGACATGGTCACTGGTAAGAAAGATTAAAAAGAATTTGAAAAAATTTGGCTGGCATTTCTGAAAACGATGCATGAGGCAGGACAGCACCTATGTCTGATCTCACACAATTGGGTTACATCCCTGCACAGGGCTGAAAAAAAACATTTTCTTCTTAAAGTATGTCTACTCTGAAAAATCACTTCTTGGACTGGGATTTTCACAGCCTTTGGTGTCTGTCATACACGATCATAGAAATAAAACATTTCTGCTAGAGCAGTGACTTTTAAGAAAAGCACATCCCTCTGCTAGGAACGGAGCTAAGACACTAAACATTGTTTATATAAGCTATTGGACCAACAGCATATACGGTGACAACTTCTAGACACTTAAGACATGCACTAAAATGAATCTCAATGAGAAAATCAGATTTTTCAACTTGCAATTAGAAATCTTCAAACTTCCTTGCTAACCCCCATGACCTGGATAGGAATTAGTGTGCTAATGATGGGTGAAAAATACTTTCTTAGTGTCGTCCTGCAATGAAATTACTTGATGCAACGACAAGGGTGTTGCAGGATTTGACAGATCTTTCCACTCTAGAAAGGTGGCAGCAAGCATGTGAGGAATGACACATGCTTGCAGAGGGACAGGGGTAGCAAGAGGAAAACTTAACCTGCTGAGGCTTCGGAGTGAGCTGCGCTGCTGGAACTGCACCGGGGCAGAGGTGCTACAGTAAGAGCAGCAAGTGATGCCAGGAAGCCTCGAGTTGAAGTCTGTGCTATGGTAGCTACATACGTTAAGCTGGTACCAGCTGATTTTCACTTTCTATACACTGATACCAAGCAAGACAGGAGTTTAAGTTTCTGAAATGAAAGTACTCGGACATTTGGTGAGGGACCATAGAGCTGTCAGTATGCAAGTATTTGTGCCGTCCTCATCACAGTATTATTTGTAAAGTGCCTATAAATATCTGGTGAATTCCTGTAGCAATCATGACCAAATCTCCTCTGATTATTAGTTTATGACTAATATGACAGGTATTAAAGGTGAGAATGAGGAAGTAAAGCAGAAATCCTCAAGGAGCCTGAAAATCCAGCAATTTTTACTTTCATTTCAGCAAGTACCCTGTGAGTTTAGACTGTGCCTCAACCTGGTATGATCACTGTTTGGATCTTTCTAATTATTTACAAATTTTCAGCCTACAAAGCCAGTTATGTGAATTATGAGAAAACACGTAACTGCCACTGTGGAAGCACTTAAATTCAATTACACTGCATCTCAGTTTTAGCTCTTGGATTAGGGGCATTTTAAGACACACCGCCAAGTTTCCAAGCTGTTGTGTATAGCTCTAAGGAGTCTGGCTTACACAAAAAATACTGGGGAACCTAATCACTCTGTTTAAGAGCATTAACCCCTTTTTTGTCAACATTTGGCTCAACAGAGTCCTGGATAAATATAAGCCCCATCTGTGTACATTTCATGACATTTAAGTAGACACATTTATTTACACTTTCCCTAGGGTGTAAATGAGGCTCCTTCTAGCAGTGATAAATCCTTGGTTCCTGTTACAGTTGATCACTACAGACTTTCTATAATCAATGAGCCCAGCATGAATGTGTTTATTTGTGAATAGTTGTCAAAGAGCAAGCAAAAGGACACTGTTTTATCAGCTCAAATAACCTAAGAACGTAGTATAAATACTACGTTAAATAGATTTAAATTTTATATTTTAATCTTTAAATCTAAAGAATATGTCCTATTAGTTTACAGCATCTTTTAGATGATACCATCTTTTTATTCTCTCATTAGAAATTCTAATTCTCTTCTCCTACCCAGCATGCAACAACAGTGGGGTCATGCTGCGCAGCTGCTGTATTCTTCCAGCCTACCTTATTTCAGCAAAATTAAAAGGACATTATCTCTTCAGTCCAGTACCATTCTTACAGATTGAGGTTTCTGCCTCGGTGGGTAAAAGAGGGATATTATTAACATTTATACACCACCTGTCATTCAAACATGGGAAGATAGGCTTGCCAAGAATTAGTCATTTACTCAGGAACAGTCAGAAAGCTATTCAAAGCTAGATCTGAGTTTCCAAAAAAGTTGGCTTAGTTGTTTGTAGTAGTTGACACAGCTATTTCAGGGGATATATTTTGATGCTCAGTTGTTTGGAAAGAGTTTTAATCTACCCAAATAAACAATACAATTACAATACTTCACTTTGCAATAAGTCATGAGGGTTACCTGCCCAGCGTGCTGCAACTCAAAGGTGAGATCGTGCTGTATACGGCATTTAAGTATGTATGCAGCCTTACGGTACATAGGTTTGTTCTTGCCCATTCTTTACTGCTGAATCACTTGCTACTGGGCTTTCCAATTCGTCAGAGGACCAGAGCCACTTTGCCCAAATCCCCACTGCTGGGAAGAGTCACATAGCTAGGACTCAGCTAAGCCCTGTCAGGACAGAAGTTTACAATTCACACTTGTGCCGAAATGTCCTCCCCGCTCTGGTTTACATGGGATTAAGCAGATTCTTGCTAACTAGCACACACAGCTCATTGGTTGCCTATGTATTCATGTTCCGCCAATTTTCCAAGCTCTCAGCCAGCTACTTACAGACTTGGAAAAACGCCCTTAGCTTTGTTTATAGTCTTTATTGGAAACTTATTAATTAAGCTGATACATATTCCATGTTGCTAGGAGGACAGATTCAGGTGAACATCCCAGATAATCTTGGACAGACGCCAAGATGATAAGCAATAAAATCCATCTAGAAGGCCTGACTAAATACACCACTGAGCCAATGCACCCTGGAACGGATCGCTGCAGTTCATGAAAACGTACAGACCCAATCTCATCACTGATGCAACCGCTTTGCAGTCAAGAGCGTTAAATCAGGAATGAACTTCCACGTGGCTCTGATGTGCTACATTTAAATACATGATGTTATTTTAAAACAACTTATGTGGCTTTACAAACTTAGCTCTGAAACAAGGCAATGGGTGGCTTATGCCAGACGCAATATAGCTGGACTTCAAATAAATCATTAATTAAAGAATCATTAAATCATTAACCAAAGAGCCAGTCATTATCTAGGATAGAAAGCAGGAAAAGCACTATTGTCGGAAGCATGTGAATTTTTTTTGTCTCAAAGAACAAGAGGAAGGAGCTCAGGGAATAAGAGGCACTCTGCTACATTAGTGTCTGGTAATGCTCTTTAATAAAATCAGTGGAAGTCTCGCAATTCATCTTAAAGAAAATGAGGCTCACTCTAACCAGTAACTTTAAGTCATCTAATGGAAGGGAGCAGAGGTCAAAATGCTACGAAAAGGAAGTTAAAGTAGTCTTTCTGGGTAGTTTAGAACTTGTGCAAGCCAGTGCAAGTTTCCCTTATCTAGGCTTGTACAAACTCTCCATGCAAGCCAGAGAACCAAAGCATACCAAAACAGCATGATTTATTTGCTCATTAATCAAAATGAAAGTCTGTATCCACACTGCTGCTTCCCATCCCTCATTAATATATTGCCAGCTAAAACAGTAATAGCACAGAAGGCTCCCAAACAGGCTTTTCTATTAAGTCCTGTCTTGTGCAGATCTCATCTCAGTAGAACTGAACAACGTGAGTGTTTAATTATATCATTTAAGAAGCAGATGAGAACCTGCTTGTAGTAAAATTCCTAACGCCAAACTTGTACTCTAACCTCCCACTGTCACGAATCAATGATATGTGAAAAGAATTACGGCGGTCCTCAGCTGAGAGCAACAGTAGATATTACCCACGTAGATGCAATTCTGCGAACAAAATTGTTCCGACTCATACATCTTGTTGCATTTGGAAGACTAATGATCTTCCTCTCTCAGTACAAAGTACAACTGTGCCAACCTAACCGCACCGACTCTCACACCATTTGGCTGGTATAGTACACCGATATTCCAAGTGAAGTTGTTCATCTGTAAAATCATGCTGTTAGGAAATCCAAAACAGAAGCGGAAACCATAATGCCAGGCCTTTTACTGTGAATCTATGTAGCAAGCCCAAATGGACCCTAGATACTACTGTAGCATCATAAAAAATTAAATAGAGAGGGTGTTCTTTTATGTTTTAACTTTCTCAAAAGCCAAAAATGCCACAGGACTTTGGCAGCAGGAAAATTCCTGGCTGCATTAATACAAGTATGGAATATACACATACTGAAGAGAAATTTCTGAAACTCCGTAAGTGGAATTAAACATTTATGGAAAATTGTATTTAAACTTTTAAAATAACACAGCTAAAGAAGCTTGACAATAGCTATAATTTACTCTGAGTCATTTATTTAGACAGCACACCACTTCCAATTCTTATCTAAGCAAAATTGGTTACAGTACATAGTGTAATATTTGCAGCCAGGTATTACATGAAGAACTCATAAGTGCCTGTTCTCTGGTTTTTCTGTTTAAGCATTCCTGTTTCAATCCCTCTGATTTGCACAGAATATCATGCTGCCTGTTTCATGCAGTCCTAGCAAAGTCTTATCCATTGCACTCTATAGAATAAAGACATCCACTCATTTTAGAAGGCATCAGATCC
The DNA here is from genome assembly GCA_013400535.1 of Scopus umbretta. Lineage (NCBI taxonomy): Eukaryota > Metazoa > Chordata > Aves > Pelecaniformes > Scopidae > Scopus > Scopus umbretta. The sequence goes on from VZTL01039128.1 coordinate 29,979, forward strand.
AGCTCTTCATGAACAGTCCTTATTCCTGACCTGCAACCATCCCACATTTTCACTGTGGCCCATACCGGCATTTCCCGCTAGCAAACTGACAGTCCCTTTACTCGTGGGTCCCACGTCACTGAACGTAACATACTGATTTTGATTCTCTTCACTCTTTTTCATATCCTTCACTTCTGCTGTCTCTGGAGACATCTTGTGAGATGTTGCATCACAAATTGTTCTTCCCTCTCAGCAGAACGACACTTTGCCACTTACTCCTGCAGCCTCATTGCTCTCCCCAATTAAAATTTCCAAGAGTCTGAGAATCTCTCCTGACCTTTGCTCAGTGTACCCCCTGGAGAGGCCTGACATTATAATCTGACTATAGATGAGACAGGGATGAATAAGACACTTACTGTTCTACAAAGATTCATTATTGCCTCACTGGGAATATCAAGGTTATAGGTCCACCCAAAGCTCAGATGAGAGGAGTACAACATGCCAGAAGATTACTTGCGTGTAATAAATGCAATGTTGTCTTACTACTTTTCATTATTTCACTTTGGCTCTGGCTACTCTGTGCAGTCTTCACTCCCATCCTTTGTAGCATGTAGCAGGTCACAAGGCACATTGTCAGCAATAGCTTTTTCATCTTTCCACCTAACATCCTTTAAGTACTGGTTCTTGAACTGACATACTCCACAGCAAGATGCTACAGGGGGCAATCAGGAAAGCCTGGTACTCTGTTAGAAAGTAACAGGTACTGTGAGATGACACAGCTTTCCTTTTTCCCCGCTTCGGTCAGCAATGCATGAAACCTATACACGGTATTTTAAGGGACTAATCTTAACTTCCCTAAATCACAGCAGACGACTTTCTTTGCGTGAAAGAGGACTGCAAACACCTTACTCACAGCGATGATTCACTTTGGATTATGCACATTTAGAAACCCACGATGGAAGAGGTGCACAACATTAAAAAAAAAAGTATCTGAAGTTTGAAGTTTAGCAGTAGCATCCATGAGACAGCTGTCAAATTTCAGTGGGAAATACACTTTTTCATAACGAAGTTAGATTTGATCTGAGATATTTTATTAAACCAAAGTCACAGCATAATCCTACTGAATATTAGTATTCAACTGATACTGGAAGAGTAAAATTAGAACATGTAAAAACTGCAACTAGTTGGTCACGCTTGCCTCTACTCAGAGGAAATCCAGACTGCAAAAGCACTGGGGGTAAAACATTAATTAGCAATGCCAGAGTTGTTATTCTAACAATTTAGGACAACAACGGCCTACAAAACAGTAGAACAGTTCAGTCTATAGGTGCATTAAGACTGGGAAAATGCCAATTGCTGTCCCTCCTTACCAACAGTGAATATCATAGTCTCAAAAAAATACATTTCAGAAGCAAGTTCCTCTTCAAATACTTCAGTACAGATACCAGAAATTCCCAGTACAAGTTTGTCAAAAGTAAGTGAAAGAGACTAGGTAGTGAGAATGGGCCTGGAAGCCTCACCACACAGCAAAACTAACTGAGTATCTTGTCATTTTTAATGCTTTTTTATCCCCCTATTTAAAGGCATCTCCTTTTAATACATGGAGAAATGCAGTCATCATAGATGCAATTTGTCCAGATCGCACAGGAACTAAAGCAACGCTATATCCCTTTATAATCTGCCTCTGAGATGCTTCTCTCCTCTCCACTCTTTATAGGGAGCGCCTCCCAGCCATATTTTTCAAATTCCAGTTCAGGAACGTGGAATACAGCTCAGGCAGGAACAAAACCTTCCTGTGTTACGTTGTCGAGACCCAAGGCAAAGAGTCAGTGACTTCTCGGGGTTACCTGGAAGATGAGCACGCAGCCGCCCATGCAGAAATGGCTTTCTTCAACACAATTTTACCAAAGTGTGAATCAAGCCTCCGTTACAACATCACCTGGTACGTCTCCTCCAGTCCCTGTGTGACCTGTGCTGATCGGATAACCGAGACCCTAAAGAAGAACAAGAACCTGCGTCTGACAATCATGGTAGGGCGCCTCTTCATGTGGGAAGAGCCAGAAATGCAGGCTGCCCTGAAAAAAATGAAGTCAGCTGGCTGCAAGCTGAGAATTATGAAGCCTCAAGACTTTGAGTATGTCTGGCAGAACTTTGTGGAACAGGAGGAAGGAGAGGAAGCAAAGGCTTTCGTGCCATGGGAGGACATTCAAGAGAACTTCCAGTATTATGAGGAAAAGTTGGCCGAGATTTTGCACTGAAGCTCACGTGAGTGAGGATTTCCACTTGGTCACCTCGCTCCTTGTATTAACATTACAGACTCCACTTTTTTCTTCAGGTTGTTAAAAGCAAAACCCAGAGCCAGTCTCAGTTACTGTTACTCCTAGATGTACCTGGCTGGGTTTGCCTGTATCCAAATATTGAAAATAATCCTAGGCAGTAACTTACCCCTTCAAAGGTAGTAACACTACAGTGGGCTCCTCCACAGCAGACACATAAGGGATTTAGAGCTTTTTTTTTTTTTCTCCTCAGAGTAAACACCTCTAGGAATAAAGAATAAAAAGGTACTAGCATCACTAGGTGCAACAGGAACACCTCATTGTTTCCCCACATGCATGATATTCAGGATACTTGTGGAAACAGTGAGAGGAATGTAGAGAAAAGGGGATTTCCCTGACCCCCGCAAAGTCTAGCCCTCTAGGGGGAAAAAAAAAAAGAACAAAAAACAACCACAAAAGGAAATCACAGTTACTGTGTAATTCC
>VZTL01039133.1:0-10963 GCA_013400535.1 Scopus umbretta
CTGTTCATTTAATCTTCCTCAACACATAGTTAAGCTAGTTTATTTCCTGGTGTGTGTTGGGTGTTATGGCCATTAGCTGTCCGAAACTGGAATGTGCAGTTGCCTGTGGTGTTTGCTAGGAGTGTAAAGAGCTTAAACAGATTTGTGTGTTATACAGACCTAACCCAAACGCAAAAAGTGTATCAGAGCTAGGTACAGAATGGATGTTAATATGTATAAATGACTGAAAGGCACTGTCACCATAAACTCCATGGAAAGGAAAGCAGCTACAACAAATGTGAAAGCCATGGCTCCCCAATCTCCCAAGAACCTTCATAAGGTTCTCAATACAACCTGGCTTTATGGTAGTTTTAATAAAATTCTGATTCATAAACATTAAGAACCTACCAGACCAGTAATCATGTCAAAGTTGGATAGCTGTCTAAGTATCTGAATTTCTAGGGTATAGAACATTTTGAAGCCTTGCTTAAATCCAGAAGTTGAGAAAACAAGGAAAAAAGCAACAAAAATTCTATACTTAAGATTTTCTGATCTTTCTGAAACCAAACCAGGCAAATAAACAACAAAACCCACCACCACAAAACTGAATCGGAGGCTAGTAGCAAAATTAATGCATTTCTTATTTTTCCTGGAGCTGGTTTATTTATTCTTTGTCAAAGTTAAAGTTACATGATTTCCACTTTAAGGATGGAAAAATCAAGAAGAGAAAGTCAGAAGTGCATAGTGCAAGGGGACAGATGCCATTGTTGCTTGCCATCAGCTGTGGATGTATTCACATCCCACTGAACCTGCAACCAAGACTAGTCAAGTACAGTTCACTGTACACTGGAGCAGCACAACACACAAGGGCACCAAGACTCCCTGAGGGTTCATGAAACCAAAGAGGAAGCCATCAGCAGCCTTGATATAAAGCAAAGAATTTGCATTATTTTAAGAAAAATGCATGGAATTTCAAAGGCAAGTATGTGCATTTAAACATGAACAACTCAGGCATTAGTACTGTAAACATTTGTGCAGTGTTCACTTACATCATTTACATGTGGAAAATGATTCTGCAACAGTTTTGGCAAGATCTGAACTTGTCTTGATAATGCAAAGAAAGAAAAGTTCATATAAAACCTGTTTGTCATTGCTACAGATATAAAATTATTTATTTTAAAACAATGTAACCATTTCTTACTTGGTTTCAGGCAAACTCCTTTCTCTTGTACGCAAATATAAGCACCCTTTAAGCCAATGAATAGCTTTGATTTGCATGATCTATATACACAAAACCCTATATACTTTACAGTAATCATAAATGCATCTTGCAAGCATACCGTCTATTTTAATTTTGTAAATATAATTCAGATACTCCTTGTAACTTGCATATATATATTATGCAACAGATAGTTTTGGGAGATAACAACCATCTATGAGTATTGTTGAAGGGCAGTTTTGTATAATAGAGTTCCAACAGGCATTTATGAGGAGTCTTCCAAATGTATTTAATCTAGTTAAGTGAAGATTCACCAATGTGGTAAATTCTTTTATTTAAATATGCATGGTTTTAAGGTGTCTGTGTAGTCTTTCACATTTTATGCCTCTACTTTGTTCAGTCTTTTACAAAGAAATACAGTACATCTGTTTATAAATCTGGAATCTTAAAGCTTATTGATGTACCTTCTGCTACATAAGTAGTTAAACTGAAGTAAATTATGTCCAATATTGCAATATTGCATGGAACTGGTGGAAATTAGTGTGAATTGGCTTTTTTTAAATTAAGCATTCCTGCAACTGCAGGATTGTTACACACAGTGACAGCACTATACTAGCACAGAAATAAAATAAGTAGGTTGACAAGCCAGTAGTATTCTGCATAGCATTGCACTGTAGTCTGCAGAAAGCTCCTGGATTATTTCAATGTTTATAGCCCTTATACAGGAAGAAAAGACACCTATTCCTGTACTTTCATACCTTCCTAATATTTTGCTTTATTAGAAAGCAATTGCAGATGCAACTCACATGTGTCCTTCCTACCTTTTTCCTGCCTGGCTGGCAAACCAACTTCATTCCTTTCTACTGCCACTGACAATACCTTATGCTTCTGTGTGTGTTTGATGCGGTGAAGGCAGACCACCAGTTTCCAACAGTACATGTGGACAGTACTTTGTGGCCTGGATATTTCCTCTGTTCCATCAGAGACAGCTTAAAACAGTTGTTCGAATTCTTAATATCAGATGTAAACTAGTTTGCTCTTTGAACTGTCATTGCAGAGGATTATTCCTTCAATTCTTCTCGTTGTTGTCAGGTGTATTGACAGTACATCCTTTGTAGTCTTGCAAAGGACTGTTGACTTCAGCAACTACCTATCATGTTTTTCTGGTTTTTGTCCTCCCACAACTGGGATTGACACCTAACTGGCATATGGTTAGACATCTCTTCTCACTTCAGCAAAGCAAGATTACATGACATCAGTTCAGAATTGCACTTGCTTTACCACTCTTCTTTTAAAAAAATTGTGAAGTCAGGCACTATATTCAAATTATTTGAGAGTCTGGAAATGGTTGGAAATTTTTAGGGAGAAGAGATGAATGATTAGTAGGTGAAAGGGAATCTTGAGTGCTAATGTTATCTATATGTCCAAAATTAAACTTTAAGGCAGTTACACAATATCACTGAAGTAGAGAAGTATCTTTTCCTCTGTCATTCCTTAAAGCTAGAAGAAATCTAGAAAGTTTTCTATTATTGGCTCTGCTGCACAGAAGCACAAAAACCAACAGGGCTCAAAACAAAATGCTTTATTGAATAATAGAAGAAGGACAATATCAATATGTTTTTATCTGTTCAAGACATTTCTCCGTAACGGCTTTTTAGTGCCTGGTGCTCTAATACTCTATATGGTTACTAATGGCTTTCTAATCTCATCATCTGCAATGCTAGAGTTTTAAATCTATTTACTTCAGTTTCATGACATGTATCAGGGACAAAAGGATGTATTTACTGGCTTTGTGTTACATGTTTTTATTAGATTAGAAGGTACCCAGATGTCTTCATCAGAAACTCGCATTGCAAGTTCTCAAGGAGGGAAGGAAAGAAAAGGTCACTTTATTAATAATTTCAATGGTTAAACAAAAAAAGCCAGATTCTTGGTGTAGTTTTGAATTACAATATATCTGGCCCTAGTTTCAGTCTGAATGTCTCCTTTCAGTAGGCTGCAGCTTGCCTCTAAGGTATTGCCCTTTACCACCTGAATCTCTTTTTTCATTTCTGGGCTAAAAAAAAATTATTTTTTTTTTTCTTCTCAGGAGGTACGGCTCTGAACTAAACAATTTGAGCATGTGGGGGTATTTGGGGAGGGGATAAAAACCTGTCAATAAATTTCTTTTAATCCTCCTGAAATTTTTTCCCAAAGGAAAGCTTAGCCCAGAGCAGCTGTGATATGTGTAGGGAATATCAAGAGGGGTTTAATCCCTTGATAGTTGACTTTTTTTCTATGGATTACTACCATCTCAATGCAGAGTAAATGACTTCTCTTTCTGAGGGGAGGAATTTTGAACAGAAATGGGGAGGAAATCATGTGAAATCCACTGCATCTGACCTGTCCCAAAAGAAGACCGCTCTATTACCATCCTTGGATGTAAGAAAGGATCTTTAACTCAAAAGTAGCTGTGGTTTTTAGGTCCAGAGTTTTTCAAGTTAGCCTGTCAAACTGTCTCACATAACAGCTGTTACAAAAACACAGCCCACAAATGGGGAAAAGGATGGGATTAGCAATTAGTGTAAGATCATATATAGCGCTGGATTCTTCTTCAGTGCATAGAGACTTACAGGCTCTAACAGTGACCCTTGCTTATTCTTCACTGGAAAAATGCAACAGGACATCTTACCCTGTGGAGGCACTGGAACAGGAGGAACCACATCATGATGTACTCTTATAAGAGAACACTCTTGAGCTTTCCAGTCAAGATTTGTCTCTGCAATCCGTGCTGACTCAGTCTGCCTGGCTTCTTTATGCTGAATGCTCTACCTGAATGCAAAATGTCACCTTCCTCATGTTTTTCTGACAGAGCAAGAGCAGAACTTCCTCTCCCTTTTGACCTGCTAGGCTGGTACAGGTATTTAGTAGACGCAGTAAGATGAATGTTAAACTTGTAAGTTCTGCTGAAGTTCCCTGCTTTGGGAAATGTTATTCAGAAGAGAGAGAAAAAAAAAAATGTATTAAAGAGTCACTTCTGAATTTAGGAAACATATGACATGAACCTTGAAAAGTACTGATATGGAGTCTTCATGTGTCTGACCTGCTGCCATTGGGGAGCAGGTGTTCACAGTAATTTTAGATTGTATTCAGAAACTTTTCAACTAATCTGGGTGTTCTAGCTGAATATCCAAAGACTGTTATCACACTCTCCAGGAGAAAGCAAGTTGAAATAATACATCTCTGTTATGGCTGCAAGAGGCAATTCAGGTTCTAGCATTCTAGTAAATCAGTTTCTCCCTGTGCAAGAGGACACAAATCTGTCAGATCCAAACCTTGGCTGGGCCTCTGCATTTTTTTGACCTTTGTTGAAATTAAATTGATGCCATTCTGACCCACTCCATGAACCATTAGAGGTTAAGAAGTTCAAAGGATTCTTTGAACCTATTTATGTTTCAGTTTAATGTTTCTTTTGCCATTTGTTTGTTACAACTTTATATCCTGATACCAAGCACCGTGTAATAAATCATGGTTGTTCACTGTAGTAGTATTTCACCTAGTGCTGAACTTTGTTAAGATATCTCATAGTTTTTCTCAAACACCTCCTGTCCTAAAATAATTTAGGAGAATGAACCTCAGATGCAAATTATAAAGTATGGTTTCAGTCCTTGTCATTTCAGAAAAAATACGTGCCTGCATCCCAAGCACATTATAAGGTAGTCACAGTGTCCATAATCTTCTCTAGTTTTACAGAATTCCCTGTGTATCTTAAATTGTTGTCTTTGCAGAAATAGTGTTTAATGAAAAGCTAGAAATTAGTACATACTATAATTACAATAAAAAAAAAAGAGATTAGCCTAAAAATAGCTTCCTTTTACTCATACTTTGAATACACTGAACAATTACTACTGAAAACTAGAAGAAATGTTGCAGCAAATTTTGATAGTATTCTTTGTTGCACCTTCATTTTAAAAATGCATTAAACCTTCCTAAGTTTACTATTTCCTACTCCTATGATGCTGACTCGGTGGATTTAGTTTATTTACTTGGGAGGGGGGACAATCTCATGTTTAATTAAAAAGGCATAAAAAGGAATATAATACCATCAGATATCGTAAGCAGTATTTACCACTGCTTGTATTCTAATTTGGGGTTTTGCATGTATGTGACACCAGATTTTAAGTACTACAAATTCATAGAGTTGTACTGAAAACAAGGACCTATGTTAGGTAAAATATCTCAGAATATAGCCTACTTGATTTGAGGTTTGTTTGTTTTGGTTTTTTTTCCCCCCTAACATGGAGTCTAGAACAGGATAGTGACTTCTGGATCCTTCCTAATCTTTCTTAGAGGAGGATTTTACTTGTAAGGACTTTCTACCTGCATGTTTTTCTTGGGCTGCTCTCTTGAATTTGGCAGTCAGGCATCTGAATTCTCTGTCAGAGGCCTTTTGGGAATATCTGTTGTTACTGTACCACCCTCTCTTTTAGCAGTTAGAAAAACATCTTTTAATGTGTTTGTATCCTATTTCTCCTTCTTTTTTTTTTTTTAATAAGATTCTTTTTTTCCCTTATATTGTGTTTTGTAGATAATCGTAAAAGTTTCTTGTAAATCTCAGATCTCCCTTCCAATTGAAAATTACAAAAGGAGGAAGAGGCTTGGCAATTTTGAACAGTGAAAACAGTACCCTCAAATGAAATGAAAAATGTGTCTCATGCAAAAGAATAAGCTTGAGATGTGGCCTGCATAATTTCTAGTTTTCCAAGGCCTACATATGTGAACATGGCTTATACAATATGTGATGAATAACCTTAATAGAGACCATTAGTAAAATAAATTAAGCAATGGTTCTCCCATGCTTTGGCACAAATCAGGACTAATCTGCTGTGCTAAGTGGAAAGCTGGCAGATCACAAGCACCAATATTAGCAAGTTCGTTATTTCTTTAATGTGAAAGTGACTGTAACCCTGTTCCTGTTTGAAGATATTACTGTAGAAAGAGAGAGTTTTCTGTACTGTTATTTTAAAAAGCCACTCAGAATTCAGATGTTTACCTAATTTCAATGTAATTATCTGTAACATCTAATTCTGCTTTCCTTCCAGCCTAACCTTTTCCTGGAAAGAAAACACTCAAGCCATTTCTAGTGGATTTTTATGATCTATAGAGATGAGACCTGAAATTAGATGATGACCTGTGGCTTGCATTTTCTTGGAACTTTGATTTGATTTGGGTTGGATATTTTTGTCATTTCTTGTTTCCTCTGCGATTAAAACTTCTGCCATGTGGTCACTGAAGTGAGAAAAACTTTCTGATACCATTCTGACTTCATATCCTAGACACAGCAAGAATAACCAGATAAGTTAATCATACACACATTGGTTTAACTTTTGCTCTGAAGGTTGCAGACTGTTATGAGTTTTTTGTTTCATGTAGAAATGTAAAGAGAACACATAAATCAGTGTGACAAGGAAAGTTTGTGTATGGGTTATTTATTATTCTCTCTTCCACTTCTATATGCTTTAAACACATATGTTCAAAACCTTCAAGACTAACAGATTTCTTCCTGAAGAAAGGTGAAGCGCCCTTTCTTTGTTCAGCTTTTACACCACTATATGAGAATGGCTGTATGCTACTTGCTGCCCTAGAGAGAATTACTGCATAAGACAATTAAAAGAAGACTACCAGAGAAAAATTTGATGTTTTTTTTTTTACTTGTCATAGTTGTCTTTTTCTGCTTCCCTCTCACTAGTGTAAGCAGTTGTTGTGGCTTAACCCCAGTTGGNAAATTTTTATTTTTATTTGTTGTTGTTATATCTCCCCAAAGGATATTTTGACTGCAGAAGTCTGATAACTTCAAATCATCTATGTCTCTTTTCTCTGTCCATTTCTAAGATAGCTTGTTTCAGATTTATTTGACACATCTCTAGCTGTAAGTTCTGCTGCTCAGCTGATGTTGCTTTCCAGCTCTCTGCCTCAATTACAAGGTAACTCTTAGATATTCTTGTGAGTTGTTCAATAAATTCTCCATTGAAAGCTAAGGGCAACTGGGTTAAACCACTCTCAAAATGATTTACCATTCTTCAATGCCCTTTCCCCTATATTAAAGAATATAGAGCAAATACATTTGCTAGCTTAAAATGAAACAATGATTAATACATGAAGACAAATAGTCAAGAGAAATGGATTCAGGTTTAGCAACAATAGAGGCAAAAATAGTAACTTATGAGTGATGATGATTCCACTTTTCCCCCAGAGAAATAGATACAGTTTTAGATGGTTTAACGGGATGCAGTAGGAGGAACATATTAAATGTAAACGGCTTGGCCATTCAAATCATGAATATTGCATTTACTTGCATTACCTGTGAGATTAACTATCACTCTAAAAGAGGTCAAAGTATGCGTGGAAAGACAGCTCATTCTAGCAATAAATAAACAACAAACAGGCAATGGTGGGATGAAAACTTTATTTTGGAGGTTAAACTCATGTGTTGTGGCATTGGGATTACCCCTTTATTACACCACAGTGAGTGAAGGAGTAGCTCTGCACTGAATGCTCCTTTCATTTGTTCATTCCAAGATCCTCTTAGGACTTTATTCTGTTTACTAGCAATCAGTAAAGGTTGAAAAACAATGCTATCAATTAACCACTTCTTTTCAAATACTTGCACTTCCATACAAAGCTTCCTTTTGGTCTTCTTTATAAATTATTTTATTTACTGAAGAGATTTTTTTTTAGAGATTCCTATAAGCTTATTCAGCATTTGTGTTCATAGAATCATAGAATCATTAAGGTTGGAAAAGACATCTAAGACCATCTAGTCTAACCGTCAACCCAACACCACCATGCCTACTAAACGAGTAGGCATGTTCTACTACTATAAAACTAATGTGCTTTTTAATTGAGGCATTGCTAAAAATTAATTTTAAATACAAATTCATTTCACCTTCAGATTCACATAAAAATGTGTATTATAATGATTTCATGTCATTAAGCCTTTGTCTTGCTTATGATAAATAGAATTGGACATAATTAAATTATTATTCTGCTATTAATTTTCAAGAATGTATTGTGAACTTCTTCAGTGAGTTGATGTGCAATGTGTGGGATTTTTCAGAAAACATTTTCATCTGAAGAATAGAGACTGCAAATGAAAGTACAATTCACTGTTCATGATGGGACTTCTTTGCTAATATCTAAAAGCATGTGAATATCAGATTCTATTGCATATTTCAATTTTAGTAAATTTTACTGATTTTTTTTATAGTAAATCATTTAACAAAAAGAAGAAAAATACTGAGCCTTGTAATATAGTCACAATTCTTGGAATAGAAGTACAAATTCTAAACTAAAATATATGATTCAACACTAGAGTATTTCCTCCTGGATACTTACAGTATGCAAGTACAGACATGCTCTGGAAAGCTGATTGGCCTGAACTTCATTTGAAAATAAATTATTTTAAAACTATAAGTTTTTGATTTTAAAAAGTCAAGAAGAGAACTTTGATATAGCAATGATGTACCATTGTATGGCATAGATTTAAGTCTGAGTGCTTGGTATTACATGATGATTTACACAGTATTTTTAACTTTTTTTCACTATATTCTGCATTTGCCTTCTAACTCATTCTGAAAGATTTCCTGTATCATACTTTTATGGCCAGCCGACAGTGATAGACCATCCTTTTAGTATTTGGCATGGGTTGAGGAGAGAAAACACATGGTTAATTTAGCTTTAATCAGGTTAAACATGAATCACTGACCAGTTCAAATCTGATGTGCCCTATAGATAACTAGAGCCAGTTTTATCAATATCAGTTTTCTGGTTCATTAACTGTGTTTAACTAGGGCACGCCAGGGGGACCAGAGAGCATTTTCATGCATCATTTCACCCAGACTGTTCTGTTGTCAAGCTTTCTGGAAAATAACAAGGAATTGTGATAAAATGGAAAGAAATTTCAGGCATAGTGGATACTGTACTTGTCTTTTACTAACAGGTTCATCTGATACTCAGTATCACTGCAGAAAGAGCAAAATGTTTCAAAGCAGGCAAAATCTATTTCACATTATTTTGTGCTACATAGTGAGGAGCTGGACAATTTCCTTTATTTGGTCTCATGTGAGTTACAGTAAAAAAAGGATACCATCCACTTTGAATGAATGAAGTATCTTTGTAAAAAAACTACTTTTAATGAAAAATTTCAACAAACTTCAGGTTGTCTGTGTCCTTATTCTGACTGGAATTTCTACCACTTGTGACAATTCACTGGTCCTCAGTAGCTGATGTTATTCAGAGCTTAATTATCCTAGGTAAGTTCAGTGTCTTCAAATTTATCTGATTCAGTAAGAGAAAACTAGGGTATCATTTCCATCAGTGCTGATAAATCCTGGGTACCCAAGTTTGTGTGAAAAGAACTGCTGAAATTTTCCTTAGAAAAATAAGTGCTAGAGAATGTATTCTGGCCAAGAATCTAGCACAGATATCCACTTAGAATTCACTAAGTCATCCTCAGTTTTTAAAGAAGGTCAATAAACTGCTACATTAAATGCAATTAACTGTTATCAAATTTCCTACATATCTGTTTTGTGCATTAGTTCCTAGACTGGTAGGAGAGAAGGTCACTGCCTCTCTATTCCAGAGTCTTACCTGATTCATTCACTGAAATGTTTAATAGTGCATTGCTTATTAGGTCTTAATTTCTGTTGAGAGAATAAGCTGATATATGTTTGTCTTTCCTGGTTTTAAAAATTGAAAAAAAGGAATGCAGTCAAAAAGAAATATAGCCACATGAAGCACTCGGGAAAAACCACTGAAAAATCTGGGCAGCTGTCAAGCTAAATTTGGTTTCAAATGGATATATTGCAAGTGATAACTACTCACACATTAGCCTAATAAATTCAAAAATCTCAAAAGTAACCTTTACATCCCTGGCATGCAGATATGTGCATGGGACAGGCTAGAGAAGGATTGTTGAGAAGTTATAAATGCAAAGTTCTTCTTTGAAGTTTGGCTGTTCAAGATCAACAGTGTTTATAAAGCTCAAAAGAAAAGGCTGTATCTGTGCCTCAGACTGATGCTCTCTTTCAGCAACAGCAGGACCCTTTCAGGTTTTGTTTTTCACCTGTAGGTCTGATACAATGCCACTTAAATACACTGTTTCACTTTCTCAAGTGAAAGGAAACTATAATGCAATCTAAACATTGCCTGAATAAAACTAGGAGTTTAAAATTGGAAACAAAATGTTCAAAAGCGTGGAGTGATTTTTGGATTCCTAAAGGCACTACTACGCTTAAAACAGATCAGCTAGTGGAGAATCAATGCAGAAGCACATGCCCAAAGGATCTTTATGTGTAGACTTAGCTCTCATCCAAATTCAATGTAGCTGTGTTTCTTTGGAGACTCAGGTATTGGATCATAGAAGAAAAAAGTTATCTTCTAGGTACAAGAATACGTTTAATTTTTACATATTATGCTGGAAAAGTTGCCAATGTAATGAGTGCATTGAACTGGAACAGAGAGAACAGGTGACAGAGCTTGTGTGCTAGAAAAAGGAAACAAAGTTAATGAGTCACTAGTGATCTCAAAAACAGAATCAGAGAGATGCTATTAGTAATGGAATAAAGACAGACAAGCAGGTAACTGCTTGAAACTTAGAAAACATAGGCATTATATAAGGATTGGTGACTTCTGTGTCTCATTTCCTTAAAACGCTACTTTTTTTTCACATCCTTAGGAAGTTTTTACTTGTTCCCTTTTTCGCAGATGTGTATTAACTTTAAATAC